>CM071721.1:13200906-13212421 GCA_036630335.1 Physaria fendleri | reverse complement strand
TATTAATTATGAATTAATATATATCAATTTTTTATATTTAAAATAAATAATTCAATTATGTAAAAAAATATTAACCTGTACTGTAGCACGGGTCAAAATCTAGTATATATATTAAATTAGATTGACGGCAACGTGTATGTAAATTTTTATTTTTATACAAAAAAAGATGGAAGGTATTTAGACAAAACTTGAATATAAAATAGAATAATGTTAATCACCAAAAAAAAGCAGAGACTAATATATTAGGCAAATGGCAATTAAATTCCTCTCAGTTTTGTTCTTCTATAATGACAACAATTTAGACCCATGAATTATTATTTTGGTACTTTCAGTCACTTTTTTGTAAGCTAAAATATCATTTACCAATTTTATACTTTTAATATTCTCATACAAATCATTTTTTCCATTATTCTAGTCCAATGGCTCCATTCCATAGTTAGAACCAGTCAAATTTTCAATCAAGTTTTCTTTTAAAAATATTCCAAAATCAAAGGTTTTTAAATTATTACACCCATATAATATATAAATAAAATCTCGTCTAAAAAACAAAAAAAATCTCACCATCAATAATATATTACCATCCCACTGACAGACTTATTTGGACTAAAAATAAATAAATAAAATTTGAACGGTTTAAACAAATTGTGATTTATAAAAACAAATAAATCTATTTTTTCCATAAAGTTGTAACATTTATTTCTGTATATACTTATTTTTGCCTAAATAGGTTAATTTGTATACAGAGCAAGAAGAAACAAAATAGCAAATACGTCTCCTTAAAACAAGCCTGTCTCTAATTAACCCCATTATTTTCTTCCGTCTTTTACTCTCAACCTCTCCTTCTTCGTTTCCTAAAACTCATTTTCCTTCCCTCTTCTTATATTCTTTTCCCTCAATTCTCTCTTTGATCCTCTGTTTTTTATATATCTCTGGGGTTGTTTTTCCGGAGGATCCTGTAATCTCTTCTTCTGCAGTTTTCTTCTTTTTTTTTTTTTTTTTTTCTGGGTTTTCTGTTTTTTTTTTGTTTGCATGTTCTAGTGGATGTTGGTAACGTCTGATTTCTGGAATTTAAAATCTTTTCTTTTTGACGTTTCTGGGTACGATAATATAGAAAAATTTAAGTGATATTTATTCTATAGTTTTCTGGGTCAATGATGAATTGAAGTGGCGGACGAGTCGGTGTCTTAGGGTTTACCTTTTGAATTTTCTTATTGTTGAATTTTGGAATTCGATTTTTTTTAATAAATATATTGAATTTCAACGCTATAATTGAAGAGAATTTCAGCTTGCGGAATTTTATCTGGGGAAAATTGAAGTCTTTTAAAAATATTCGTGTCGTATTAGAATCTGGGAATGTCAGAAGAACGTGTGTTCGGTTGGTGTAATAGTTTAATCGAATTCTTACAATAAGGATACTCGGGGTTCTCTGCACCACAAATTTTAATCATTGATTTAACAACATATTTGCTTAAATTCTCTATTTTTCAAAAAAAAAAAAAAAAAAAATTTTTTTTAAAAAAAAAAAAAAAAAAAGATTTTGATAATGACGAAAATTTTGATTGCTTGAATAAAGTCTGATTGAATTTAGGGTTCTTTGAGTTTTGTGCGTCTCTGTGTTGAAAGATTGCTTAAAAGAGATGGAGCCAAAAAACGAGACAAAAGCCTCACCGGAAAACAACCTCAGCAGAAACATAGGAGGAGATGTTGGGAACAACAGCAAAAAAGACATGATTTTTCGAGCTGATAAGATCGATTTGAAGAATCTGGACATTCAGCTAGAGAAGCATCTAAGTAGGGTTTGGTCAAGAAACATTGAGAAGAACCCTAAGCCTAAAGAGGAATGGGAAATTGAATTGGCTAAATTGGAGATGAGCACTGTCATCGCTCGTGGTGCTTATGGTATTGTCTACAAAGGTACTTATGATGGTCAAGATGTTGCAGTGAAAGTGCTTGATTGGGGAGAAGAAGGTTACAATACACCTGCCGAGACTGCCGGTCTTCGTGCTTCATTCCGACAAGAGGTTGCGGTCTGGCATAAACTTAACCATCCAAATGTCACTAAGGTAATGTAATTAACCTCCTCTAGTGATCTTTCTTTTGTGTTGTAATGAGTCTCTGAGAATATTGGGATGTAAATAGTTTGTAGGAGCATCAATGGGAACAACGAATCTAAAGATACCTTCTGCATCAGCTGAGACACAGAACTCGTTGCCTCAGCGAGCTTGTTGTGTTGTTGTTGAGTATCTTCCTGGAGGAACTCTTAAGCAGTATTTGTTTCGTAACAGGCGCAAGAAGCTTGCTTATAAAGTCGTGGTTCAACTCGCTCTCGATCTTTCCCGAGGGTATTAACTTACAAAACTCATTCTTTTATGTCCAAGGAAGAAACTTATGATGGTTTCTTTCATCTTTGTAGGCTAAGCTATTTGCATTCGGAGAAGATTGTTCATCGCGATGTGAAAACAGAGAATATGCTTTTGGATTATCAGAGGAATTTAAAGATTGCTGATTTTGGGGTAGCTAGAGTTGAAGCTCAGAATCCAAAGGATATGACTGGAGAAACTGGAACTCTTGGTTACATGGCTCCAGAGGTACATAGATCACACTCAAACACAAAAAAAACAAGATCATATGTTTCGGTTTCAAAGTCTGATTTAAAGTATATATGATTAGGTTCTTGTTGGTAAGCCATACAACAGAAGATGCGATGTTTACAGCTTTGGGATATGCTTGTGGGAGATTTATTGTTGTGACATGCCTTACCCTGATCTTAGCTTTGCTGATGTTTCTTCTGCTGTTGTTCGTCAGGTTAGTCCAACATTAAACCCTGAAACTTAAGTCTCTCTTGGCATTTGGAGTTGTATAGGGATGGTTAATCTGGTTTTGACTTGGTTTTAAATTCATGTTGGTTTCTCATTAGTAAACTTGTCTGAAACAGAATTTGAGACCGGATATTCCAAGATGTTGTCCAACACCATTAGCGAGCATAATGAAGAGATGTTGGGATGCGAATCCGGAGAAGCGACCGGAGATGGAGGAAGTGGTGAAGATGCTTGAAACAGTCGACACCTCCAAGGGCGGTGGAATGATCCCCGATGATCAGTTACCTGGCTGTTTTTGCTTTGTCTCTGGTCGTGGCCCCTAAACTTACCTCTTTCTTTCTACCTTCTTCTTACTTAATACCTTCACATTGAATTTTTGAGCAATGCTCTGTTTTTTTTATATTCTGTTTCATTATTAAAACATATATACATTATTATCATCTTTTCTGTCAATGTGAAATTGTGAATATGGTCCAATATACATATAAAAACATATAACAATTTTCCAAACTCCTCTTTGTTTCTTCAAGTTTAAGTCCATCAATTTGGCTCTAAGAGAACTGGGAGTTATGTTCTTCTTATATCAAATGTCTATGCATTAGCTGGAAGATGGAACTTTGTTGCTACAAGCAAGCCTAGTTGAGTCACACCTTGAAATGTCACAAATAAAAGCAATGCTGGAGGAAATCAGCCAAAGGGCTATGTACTTGATCTTTTCAACGTTCTGATTGATGTAGATGAGAAAGATAACATCTTTATGCTTGGTCGACCTTTGAACTCATTAGCTCAAACAAAGGAAAGACACAACAATCCAGATAGTCAAAAACATTTCTTATTCAAGAACACATGCCATTGTTTTAAGTTAAACATAGAGACTTAGACCCTGCAGCAGTTACATATAAGCTGCAATGCTTGAACACAGTTTCCAAAACAAAGTAGATACAAGAACGTGTTCATGGGTATTAAAGAGATGCTTACTCAAAAAAGATTGGGTCAATGAAAGAGTGATACATAGGATCAGAGTTCCATAGATGAGCAATGTGAAGATGAGACGAAGATATTCGATGAATTTCTTCAACAAGCCAGATGGTAGCTTCAGCTTTGAGAGGATGAATGAGTGAATCCAAAGGCTCATATTCAGAATCAGTACCAACTCTTGCTTGATCCCAATTTCGTAAGAGAACATTTGTGAGGTAATGCAAAGGTTGACCATAAAGTTGTTTGATTGACATGCTTAATCCAACCCAACTAGTAAATGGAATCAACGAGCCACGATTAGTCGGAACAGGAACTTGTTTCATGTATTCTTGGTACATCTCTGCTCTTCTCAACAACGAATCTGACTCAAAATTTCAGAGCAGTTTCCAAAAAAAAAACAAATCAAAAACTTTTGGAGCAAAATGTGGAAAAAAGAAGGAATCAAGAGACCATTAAATCGCTTACCTTCATCAGCTACGTCTCTTTGAGATATATCGGCCGCTGAAAAGTTATCCGTGATCTCAGCCTCGACATCCAAAGAACCTGAATCGGCTGATGGATGTGAATCCATCGAGATCGAACTTTGCATGGTCACAGACGAGCCGTTTGATTTTGACGGCGTAGATTGCAAAAACTTACGACGACGACGACGACTACACGAGGCTCCTTCAGATTAGGGTTCTCAAATCAGTGAAAATCATCAATTTTCAGTTGTAAAGCAATAAATCTTCTTGACAAAAAAAAAAAAAAAAAAAAAAAAAAAAAAAAAAAAATAAAAAAAAAAAAAAAAAAGAAAAAAAAAGCAATAAATCTAGAACAAGGCCAGTACCCATTAACTAACCGTTACCCGACCTGATGCATAGCATTACGCTTCATTAGGTCGGCACTTGATTGGATGACTTGGACACGTGTATGTTAAATAAATTGAACCGGGTTTGTATCCGTACCCGACCCAATCCGACTCAAAGCAGTAAGCTTTAGGTCTAAAAGATTCGAACTTCGATTGCGAAAACAAAGACAAATTGGCGTTAGATTCAAACGTAGCAAAAATAAAAATGTTCGCTAAGCTTCGGATTAGTAAGCTTGTGTCGTTTACTTTACCTCGGAGAATCTTCGAACGGAGGTTTCTGGCAACGAACAACGCTTTCTCCCACACTGAGGATGTTACCGGCGAGTCACCGGAGCTTCCGCCTTGGATCAAAGAATTTCTATCAAACAAGCCATCCTCTTTAAGTTGTACCTCCGAAGAAGATGAAGATTTTGTTATTCCTTCTTTGGCGAATTGGGTCGAGACCCAAAAGTTGAGTCGTGAAGAAGTTTCAGAGGGAAATGTGGTGAAGAAACCAGTGGAAGATATTGATAAAGTCTGCGAATTTCTGAATAATAAGGACGCGTCTCATGTGGATGTTGTTAATGAGTTGAGTGGATGTGATGTGGTGGTTACAGAGAGTTTGGTTTTGCAAGTTCTAAGAAGGTTTAGTAATCGGTGGAATCAAGCGTATGGGTTTTTCGTTTGGGCAAATTCACAAACAGATTATAGGCATTCGTCTCAGTGTTATAATGCAATGGTTGATGTGTTGGGGAAACGTAGGAATTTTGATTTGATGTGGGAACTTGTGGATGAGATGAACAAATGTGAAGAATCTAGACTTGTCACGCTCGATACGATGAGTAAAGTTATGAGGAGATTAGCAAAATCAGGGAAATATAATGAAGCTGTTGATGTTTTTTTAGGTATGGAGAAGAGTTATGGTGTGAAAACAGATACTAGTGCTATGAACAGTTTGATGGATGCACTTGTTAAAGAGAACAGTATAGAGCATGCTCATGAAGTTTTTCTCAAGTTGTTCGATACAATCAAGCCAGATGCTCGGACATTCAACATTTTGATTCACGGGTTTTGTAAAGCTCGGAAATTTGATGATGCTAGGAAGATGATGGATATGATGAAGGCTACTAAGTTAACTCCTGATGTTGTTACTTACACTAGCTTTGTAGAAGCTTATTGCAGGGAAGGAGATTTCAGGAGAGTTAATGAAATCTTGGAAGAAATGAGAGGGAATGGGAGTAAACCAAATGTTGTGACTTATACTATTGTGATGCATTCTTTGGGCAAATCTAAACAAGTAGCTGAAGCTTTAGGAGTCTATGAGAGGATGAAAGAAGACGGATGTGTTCCTGATGCTAAGTTTTATAGCTCATTGATACATATTTTGTCAAAGACTGGTAGGTTTAATGATGCAGCTGAGATATTTGAGGACATGACGAATCAAGGTGTTCCTCGTGATGTTTTGGTTTACAATACAATGATAACTGCTTCCCTTCATCACTCACGAGATGAGATGGCTCTACGTTTGCTTAAACGGATGGAGGACAAGGAGGAAGAATCGTGCAGTCCAAACGTTGAGACTTATGCACCATTATTGAAGATGTGTTGTCATAAGAAGAAGATGAAACTACTTGGAACCTTATTGCATCACATGGTGAAAAACGATGTTAGTATCGATGTAGCTACATATATTCTTCTCATTAGAGGGTTGTGTATGAGTGGTAAGGTTAAAGAAGCTTGCTTGTTCTTTGAAGAGGCGGTGCGGAGAGGAATGGTACCTAGAGAGAGTACTTGCAAAATGTTGGTAGAAGAGCTTGAAAAGAAAAATATGGTAGAAGCAAAACTCAAGATTCAGAGTTTGGTTCAGTCGAAAGTGATGTCCGAGTCAAACAATCACACCTTATCTGTTGCCTAGAGATTAGAATTTGGCATCAGAGCTCAAAGTTTTTTTTTTGTCTGTGGAATGATAATTTTGTAAGAGATTATATCTCAAAGCTGGACATGTTTTTTTTCCTTTTAGATAACGATTCGTTGGATCGAATCAAGATAATATAATCCAAGTCCTCCATCACAAGTTGGCAAATCGGTAATTTAAAAAGGCCCAAATGATTTATTTCATAACCTAAATACACTTTCATATAAGAATTGATTATAAATAGCATCCTTATACAAGGTTCAAAACCTAAAAATATAAAATTTATATAACAATCATGGAATCACCAAGAATCCTCCTCCGAAAATTCAATATCTCAGATGCAGAAGACGTCTTTAAATGGGCAAGTGACGATGATGTCACACGTTACCTCCGTTGGGACTCCGTAAAAACCCTAGAAGAAGCTAAACAACACATCTTAAACAAGGCCATACCACATCCATGGCGGCGTTCTATCTCTCTTATCCAAGACGGTCGTTCGATCGGTTACGTTTCCGTGAAGCCATGTTCAGGTGATGGTCGATGTCGGGCTGTACTCTCATACGCTATCTCGAAAGAGTTTTGGGGGAAGGGGATAGCCACAATTGCGGTGAAGATGGCGGTGGAGCAAGCTTTTAAGGATTTGCCGGCGGTGGTGAGGATAGAAGCGGTGGTTGAGGTAGAGAACGAAGCGTCTCAAAGGGTGTTGGAGAAAACTGGGTTTCGAAAAGAGGGTTTGCTTGAGAAATATGGTTTTAGTAATGGAGTAATTACTGATATGTTTCTCTATAGTTTCGTTAAGCATGATTAATATTTATTAAGTCGTGGCATATGATTATGGTTACTTTTTTTCGTTTTTTGATGGATTTTCCACAAGTTGAAATTTGGCCGGTCCATGTATTTAATAATTTAGTAATAAATGCGGGAGAGATTGTTCAAGTGAAAGTCTTGGAGGAGAAGAATGAAAGGAGCACGCATGCGTCTTGAACAGCACAAGTCATGTATAAAATATCTCAGATGCAGAAGACGTCTTTAAATGGGCAAGTGACGATGATGTCACACGTTACCTCCGTTGGGACTCCGTAAAAACCCTAGAAGAAGCTAAACAACACATCTTAAACAAGGCCATACCACATCCATGGCGGCGTTCTATCTCTCTTATCCAAGACGGTCGTTCGATCGGTTACGTTTCCGTGAAGCCATGTTCAGGTGATGGTCGATGTCGGGCTGTACTCTCATACGCTATCTCGAAAGAGTTTTGGGGGAAGGGGATAGCCACAATTGCGGTGAAGATGGCGGTGGAGCAAGCTTTTAAGGATTTGCCGGCGGTGGTGAGGATAGAAGCGGTGGTTGAGGTAGAGAACGAAGCGTCTCAAAGGGTGTTGGAGAAAACTGGGTTTCGAAAAGAGGGTTTGCTTGAGAAATATGGTTTTAGTAATGGAGTAATTACTGATATGTTTCTCTATAGTTTCGTTAAGCATGATTAATATTTATTAAGTCGTGGCATATGATTATGGTTACTTTTTTTCGTTTTTTGATGGATTTTCCACAAGTTGAAATTTGGCCGGTCCATGTATTTAATAATTTAGTAATAAATGCGGGAGAGATTGTTCAAGTGAAAGTCTTGGAGGAGAAGAATGAAAGGAGCACGCATGCGTCTTGAACAGCACAAGTCATGTATAATGTCGTCTAAATCAATATAATATTGATATATGTTTTACATTTGCTTGTCCTATCAATCTTAAATGTTTCAACTTTATATTCAACCACTTCGATACTTATCGTATTATTTAGAGTTTGATATTACATATACCATCCTTGAGCATTCACAGGAGGTTGTGTGTTAAGTTATCGAATGTGGTATATATTTTTTAAAGGTTATTATCTGTTTGTGCTATTATAATGATTGAAGACATAATTTGTTAGAAATAAAATAAAAAATACAATGGTGCTGGTATGATGTATGATTGAAGACATAATTTGGACATTGTATAAATGTCAATATACATTAGCTGCCAAGTAGATTTCATTTCTTGATTTTTTTTTTTAAAATCAATTTATAGTTAATAATTGAGATTAAACGAAATAATTGTTCCATTTGTTTTATTGATTTGTGCTTGTCAATTCAAAAACAACAACTATGTTAATTTGTATAAAAATCAAGAGACTTTTAGAACACCGATACAGAAATGCTGATGTACACGCACCACTACAATCATAACTTTAATTGTGTAACTAACGCACTTGTTTTCTTCTTTATTCCTAATAATTTCATTAAATTATAACCAAGTAATCCAACAAAAACCATTTAATCAACAAGTAAGTCCAAAATGTTAATTCCAAATTCGTATCATCGTGTGTGGGCACGCCTCTCCATTAGGACTCGACACATGACCAATACCCGTTTCAAAACTGTTTTGATATTCAATTTATTTTTTCGAATACTTATAAATAAATAAATAAATAAAATCTAGTAATAGTACTATGTCCTATTTTTTCCTTTATTTTTGACACTTACCTTATATTTTTGACAGTGTGCGTAAAAGATAGATGATGGGACAGTAAGCAGTGAATGGTGATGTGAGATATAAATGGTCCCTACGTGGAGCCAACTCGTAGTGCCTGCCTCAGAAGGTTATACTATTATGTAATGTAAAAGGGACCCCATCTTATAATTCTTAAAAAGGGTGGGCTCCTTTTCTGACAGCAACAGAGTGAGATTAGATTCTGATCTCACGGACGGTCTCGATGATATGATAGATTGTGTTCCCGAGCTATGACACGACTCTTGATTCTTCTTCCTCTCTTCTCCACTGCTGTGACTTCAACGCTATTTAATTATTATTATTATACTCAATTTTTTTATTATTAATCAATCAACGCTATTTAATTATTATTATTATACTCAATTTTTTTATTATTAATCAAATTTAAAGTCCACGGATTCACTACTCACTCGTACCATTTGTCAATATAAAATTGCAACTTATAACTCATGAATTATATATATATATATATATATATATAACACATACATTTATTTTTTATTTTTGATAAATTGTAAATTCTATTAATTAATAGGTTGTTTTGCCTTTTGGCTTACACATTAACTCCCAAAAAAAGATAAAAAGAGCAAAACTGAAATTGTTAAAGAAATTATGTAGCTACTATCTATGATTCTGGAACCATATTTGTAGTAGCTTTGTGAATTTTGGTTTGCCGTGACTGTTATGCTGATATTTTGACAATTTTCTAACCCTGTTTTCCGGTGTTTTCAAGGTGTTTTTGTTTTCTTTTATCTATTTATTAGAACTTTTAATCCAGAAATGAAGGAATGGAGTCAATGAGGAAAATAAATGAAACCAGCTCTTAAAGGACAAATGATGCATTTGGAAGCTTAACTGCACTAGATGTAACCAAGACTTAGAGATTTCTGAAGATCCAAGACGACCGAAGACCCGTTCAGCCCGGCCGAGTAAGATTTTGAAGACAAAGTGAGATTCGCTCGGGCTCTATCCTAGGTTTCAACAGATCATCTGCTTGCGTGCGGATCAAGTAAAAAGCTTCGAGAAGGACCAAGGGATCGAGCGAATTCTCATAATTCGGTCGGGCTCTAAGTATAGCGGCACAATTCGAAGTTACGGTTAGGGCGAACACACTCGTCCAAAGTAGATAAACACGAAAAAGGTCTAGAACTAGGATATTCTTTGTGAGCCCGAGCGAATCACATTGAATTCGCTCAGGCGCTAGGGAATATCATAAGGATCTCGAATTTCTCCTCTCCACTATAAATAATGGCTCCCTGAACCCTTTGTAATCATCCCAAAATCGACATAAAAAGTTTTAATAAAGTTTTGTATTTCTGCAAGTAGTTTTTTAGTAGTTTAGGAAATCTCTTTAGGGATTGGTGAGATGCTCCTCTAGGGCTAAGATCCCTATGAGAGTGAGTAGTCTCTCCAGTAGGAGGAATAGGGTTCTGTCGCTAAGGGTTTAAAATCCTAGATCTGTAGATCTGTCGCGAATAGATGAATTAATGTCTTCAATGGTTTGAATCCCTAGAGGTACTAGATTGATCACGGGAAGGTCATCTAAGAAAGTCTTCATCATGTGTTGATTAATGCTTAAGGCTTTTTGGCAAACTGTCTTATGATCCTAGGCTAGACTTTGACTCTTAGCGGAGCGCTGTCTACCTGAACATGCTAAGCATCTGAATAATCGATTGATCTACAAATCTAGAGTGCCTTGGATCGGTTCCTCAAACCCTTGAAAACCTTAGAAATGTCGTTGTGCCACGACATCCAAAAACAAACCACAACCCCCACTAGTTACCATCTAGACCTAGTTCTCTAGAAGTGTACCAGATTTTCTCATGATACTCATGATATATACTCATTACACTGAACCGAAAACAATCAGGTCTACTTTTTGTATTGNNNCTAGATTTTTGAATCCAACTTTTTAAAAATTATATAAAATATAAAATATGAATGAGAAGATGAATTGTGGACAATGCAAACTATTCTATTTATATTCATACTTTAATATCTATTAAGAAAATTAACATTTTTACACGTATTTTTAAATCAACGGTTAATATTTTTAAAAATGTTATTTTTTTGACGTGGTGGAAACTGATATTTTAGAGGAAAATTTTTCTAAATTTACCATTATATTAATTTCCATAAACATATATTTTAACATATTTTTCTGTTTATTTTAAGATACATAAATATTTACTTTCTAAAATGTTTAATAAAAAATTAGTTTTTAATAGAATATCAAATCATAATAATCTAAATGAGGAAATTACAAATTAACGGCTGAAATTGATATGAGTTTACAGGTGTTAAAATCATGTATTTTATCGTGTTTCAAATCCTTTTTTATATAATAAGATTTAAGAAGTTTCAAAAAATATTTTAGTAATCAATATCAAATTTATCCTAATGTCATATTTTATAATTAAACTCTTATGTA
>CM071721.1:13009427-13020057 GCA_036630335.1 Physaria fendleri | reverse complement strand
TCCATCACCGCATACAAAACAAATTTTGCAAGTAAGTGCCCAGCCCTTAGTTCCAAGTGAATCCTCCATTTCACATATGGAACCTAAAAGATTAATAGCAGAGGGTATAAAAGTTTCTTGATTTTTATTGAAAAACTTTTAAGTTGATTATGAGAATTTTGCTCACACAAAAAAAAAAAAGAAAAAAAAAAGAGTTTTTATAGCTCACGTTTTGAAGGATTATTTAATTTTCTAGTCACAACAAAAAAAAAAAACATCATTTTTTGTCGTAAAATATTATTTTTATTTTCGTAGTATCATCGTGCGAAATATCAAAACTCAGACAAATTTATTGGGATGTAATGTAAATAATTTTATCCATCCTCAAATCAAATCAAATGCCCTGAGGTGAACTGAACGAACATGAACACTCTTCCCGTCGTCTCCCTCCCAGCTACTTCCTTCAAATTCTTCCATTTTCCTTCTTTGCATCGTTCTCTCCCTTATTCCTTAAAGCCTAGTTTCACCAAATCCCTTATCTTCAGTCCAAGACAACTTTCATTCATATCATTCAATTCTCTGTCAGCGTCCCAGTCTCAGATCTCCGAGCAATACGAGGAAGAGGAGGAAGAGGAAGAGGACGAAGAAGACGAAGAAGAAGAGGATGACGACGAAGCTGCAGACGAATATGACAGCATTTCTGATGAAATTCCGAATAACGACGATGATGAAACCGAATTTTCTGTGGATTTACCAGCGGAATCGAGTCGCCAACGAGTGGAATTTAGGTGGCAGAGAGTTGAGAAGCTTCGTAGTCTTGTTCGAGATTTTGGAGTTGAGATGATTGATATTGATGAACTCGTTTCCATCTACGATTTTCGAATTGACAAGTTTCAGGTTTTGCTTATATTCTAAAGCTTCCTTTCTTTTGAATTGTATCTGAAATTGGTGATTTTTGAAGTCTGAAATTGTATCACTTTTGGTCAGAGGTTGGCTATTGAAGCTTTTTTGAGAGGTTCTTCTGTGGTGGTTTCTGCTCCGACTAGTAGTGGAAAGACTTTAATTGCTGAAGCAGCAGCGGTTGCTACAGTGGCTCGAGGTCGTCGGTTGTTCTACACTACACCGCTTAAAGCACTCTCTAATCAGAAATTTCGTGAGTTCAGGTACATCGTGGTTCATATTAGTATTGTGTGTAGATGTAGGAATCAACTATAATCTCTGAAAACGTGGTTTTGCTATTCATTTTAGGGAGACATTTGGTGATGATAACGTTGGTCTACTCACAGGAGACTCTGCAATCAACAAAGATGCTCAGATTGTAATCATGACTACAGAAATTCTCCGGAACATGTTGTATCAAAAGTATATCAACTACACCTCTCTCTCTCTCTCTCTCTGTATCTATCTTGCCTGTTCAGGAGCTTTTTTAACCGAGATTTTTGTTTCCAAATCTTTTAGTGTTGGAATGGCTTCTTCAGGAACTGGACTTTTTCATGTTGATGCAATTGTTTTGGATGAGGTTCATTATTTAAGCGATATATCTAGGGGAACTGTGTGGGAGATGCAATTGTTTTGGATGAGGTTCATTATTTAAGCGATATATCTAGGGGAACTGTGTGGGAAGAGATAGTGAGTTCTTCTTCCATTGTTTCTTCTCAGGCTTTATCAGTTTGGTGTCTAAGTCGGTTTCTGTTTTTAAATACGATCAGGTCATTTATTGCCCGAAGGAGGTTCAACTTATATGCCTATCAGCTACAGTTGCAAACCCAGATGAATTAGCTGGTTGGATTGGTGAGGTGAGTTTTGTATACATTTTTCCTGTTGAAATGCATTGCAGCTTTCCATTATCAATGTTCATATCATATGGAGTTATAACAATGTACTTAATATCATGTTTATTGACTTGCTTATCTTCTATTGTTAAACAACATAAATTCTGTTCTCTCTGATCAATTTCTCGTTAACTACTACCATTGCAACAGCAACAATCCTTGATTCTTTAGACACACTGATTAGCTAAGATTTGCTAGCTGCTTGCTGTGTTTTGTTCTCAGATACATGGTAAAACTG
Source organism: Physaria fendleri (assembly GCA_036630335.1). Taxonomy (NCBI): domain Eukaryota; kingdom Viridiplantae; phylum Streptophyta; class Magnoliopsida; order Brassicales; family Brassicaceae; genus Physaria; species Physaria fendleri. The sequence goes on along the minus strand of CM071721.1, from coordinate 13,018,008 downwards.
AGTTGGTAACATCGACAAGACGCCCAGTTCCATTAACTTGGTACTTCTCAACAAAATATTCTTTATTACCTCTGCTTGATGAGAAAGGGACACATGTGAATAGGTGAGTTGTTTTACTCTGTGCTTATCATCAACGTGTTGTGTAAATTATTTCTTTCTGATAATAATTGAAAGAGGCTTTGTTGATTGGAGCAGGAAGCTGTCTCTCAATTATTTGCAACTATCTGCCTCAGAAGCTAGATTCCGTGATGATGATGATGGGTACAGGAAAAGGAGGTCAAGAAAACGAGGAGGTGATACGAGCTACAACAGCCTTGTCAATATTACTGATTCTCCTCTTTCAAAGAACGAGATAAACAAGATACGCCGATCACAGGTCTTACATTATGCTTCTTAACAAGCTAGACACTTGAAGTTTCCTTATATATTCGAGTCGACTTCAACTTCTCATGATAAGTTAATGACTGAGTTGAGTCTTGATATCTAGGTACCTCAAATTAGCGACACATTATGGCATCTCCAGGGAAAAGATATGTTACCAGCGATATGGTTCATTTTTAACCGTCGAGGATGTGATGCAGCTGTACAGTATGTGGAAAATTTTCAGCTATTAGATGATTGCGAGAAGAGTGAGGTTGAGCTGGCCTTGAAGAAGTTTCGCATTCTTTATCCCGATGCAGTGCGAGAGAGTGCGGAGAAAGGACTACTAAGGGGAATTGCTGCTCATCATGCAGGTTGTCTACCTCTTTGGAAATCTTTCATTGAGGAATTGTTTCAGAGAGGACTTGTTAAGGTTGTCTTCGCTACTGAGACACTTGCGGCTGGAATAAACATGCCGGCTAGAACGGCTGTTATTTCGTCTCTAACAAAAAAGGCTGGTAATGAAAGAATACAGTTGGGTCCTAATGAATTGTTTCAGATGGCTGGGCGTGCTGGACGCAGAGGCATTGATGAAAAGGGCTACACTGTACTGGTGCAGACTGCTTTTGAAGGCGCTGAAGAGTGCTGCAAACTTGTCTTTGCTGGAGTTAAACCTCTCGTGTCACAATTTACCGCTTCATATGGCATGGTGCTGAATCTGGTAGCTGGTTCAAAAGTTACTCGTAAATCAAGTGGAACTGGGGACGGGCGAGTCTTACAAGCAGGGAGAAGTCTGGAAGAAGCCAAGAAATTAGTTGAGAAGAGTTTTGGAAACTATGTGAGCAGCAATGTGATGGTTGCTGCAAAGGAGGAACTTGCTGAAATTGACAAAAAGATTGAGATTCTAACATCCGAAATAAGTGATGAAGCAATAGATAAGAAGAGTAGGAAACTTCTTTCAGCAAGGGACTACAAGGAAATCACTGTACTTCAGGAAGAGCTGCGGGAAGAGAAACGCAAGCGTGGTGAACTAAGAAGAAAGATGGAACTCGAAAGGTTCTCAGCTCTAAAACCGCTTTTAAAAGAGATGGAAGAGGGTAACTTACCATTTATTTGTTTGGAGTTCAAGGATTCTGAAGGGATGCAGCAGTCAGTACCTGCTGTTTACTTAGGACATATCGATTCATTTGAGGGTTCCAAACTTCAGAAGATGATGTCCTTGGATGAGTCTTTTGTGTTGAATGTAATCAAGGATGAGCTGGCGGCAGATGAACCTGGAAAGCCTATTGTTAAACCATCTTATTATGTGGCACTAGGCTCTGATAACTCATGGTATCTCTTTACTGAGAAGTGGATAAGGACTGTCTACAGAACTGGTTTACCTAACATTGCTCTAGCGTTCGGAGATGCTTTGCCTCGTAAGGACTGTCTACAGAACTGGTTTACCTAACATTGCTCTAGCGTTCGGAGATGCTTTGCCTCGAGATATTATGAAGAATCTCCTGGATAAAGCAGATATGCAATGGGATAAACTATCTGACTCCGAACTTGGAAGTTTGTGGAGACTGGAAGGATCTCTGGAGACATGGTCCTGGAGCTTAAACGTACCTGTGCTGAGCAGCCTTTCCGAAGAAGACGAGGTTTTACATATGTCCGAAGAGTTTGATAACGCCGTAGAACAATACAGGGAACAAAGGAGCAAAGTATCACGTTTAAAGAAGAAAATATCTCGGTCAGCAGGGTTCAGAGAATACAAGAAAATACTAGACAACGCAAAGCTAACTGTTGAAAAGATGAAACGGCTCAAGTCGAGATCGAGACGCCTCATAAACCGTTTAGAGCAGATCGAGCCATCTGGTTGGAAAGATTTCATGCGCATAAGCAACGTGATTCACGAAAGCAGAGCATTAGACATTAACACACACTTAATATTTCCTCTTGGAGAAACAGCTGCTGCAATCCGCGGAGAAAACGAGCTCTGGCTTGCGATGGTACTCCGAAACAAAGTCCTAGTAGATCTAAAACCTCCTCAACTAGCTGGTGTGTGTGCAAGTCTAGTCTCAGAAGGCATAAAAGTTCGACCATGGAGAGATAACAACTATATCTACGAGCCATCTGATACAGTAATCGACATGGTTAATTTTCTAGAAGAGCAGAGAATCTCTTTGATAAAGCTTCAAGAGAAGCATGAGGTTATGATTCCGTGTTATTTAGATGTTCAGTTCTCAGGTATGGTTGAAGCTTGGGCTTCAGGATTAAGTTGGAAAGAAATGATGATGGAATGTGCAATGGATGAAGGAGATCTTGCACGTTTATTACGAAGAACCATTGATCTATTGGCTCAGATTCCTAAGTTGCCTGATATTGACACAGTCCTGCAACGTAATGCAGCAGCTGCAGCAGATATCATGGACCGTCCACCAATTAGTGAGCTTGCAGGTTAAAGAGGCTTCATGTTAACTATATTTAGTGACAACCCAATGGCATAAAAAACGTTAGAGCCTACGCGCATATGTAAGAATTCGGTATAGAAAAAGCAATTTTTTCATACAAGTGATTAACGTTGGAAAGAATCAGACCAAACAATGAGGGCAACACGTAAAAAGTTCTATGTACAAAACTGTGGAAAAATAGACTCGAAGACTTCGGCAGGTGATTTTTGGCAGTATTCCTTCCATTTTTGTGTAAATGGGCTAATTTGAAGAAGCCATGTGAATCCCCCGTCAAAAAAAAAAAAAAAAAAAGCCATGTGAATCCCCCGTCAAAAAAAAAAAAAAAAAGCCATGTGAATATATGTAAAAAGGCCGAAAGTGGAAACTTACAAGTTATCAGTCTCCCGTTAGAAAATGAATTTTTTTTGGATTCAAGAAGTTGAAAAAAAAAATTGTGGATTCAAGAAACTGAAAAACTAAATCTGAATTTCCTAAAAAACTCTTACGAGTAGAGCTGTCAAGTGGATTGATCCGTTTTGTCCTGCGAAAAATATTCAAAAGTTTTTTTTTGGTAATCTAGTGTCCAGACCACTAACTGTGGACTGACTAGTTCACCGGACTTTCGTCTATGTCCAAGGTCTTTTTAAGCCTCCACTTAAGGACGCCTTGGATGCTAGTGGTCTGGGGTAGCCAGATCGTCTATTACTGGACTACCAGATAAACTGCTTGAACCTGAATGGTGGTAGTCACCCAGACCCAAACCTAGACTTCCTGAGAAATCGCGATTAAAGTTCGCACCGGGTGGGACTCTAATCCGGATGGAGGTAGCCACCCGGAGCCGGCTTTTACCGGTGCGCCACGATCGCTCGGGCAAATATTCAAAAGTTTGAGAGTTTTTTTTTGTCAAATTTCATACTCGTCTCATATACATATCGGAACATATATAGTTTCTTAAATTTATATCTGCTTCGGTGTATACAGGTGCCAGGTTCTACAAGTAAATCATAATTAGAAAAAAAAAATATCGTTTCGAAACCTAAAAATGTAAAAAAAAAAAATCGCAAATTATAAAAAAAAAAAAAGAAAATCATAAATCCACAAAAAAAAAAAAAAAAATTTAAAATCGCAAATTATAAAAAAAAAAAAAGAAAATCATAAATCCACAAAAAAAAAAAAAAACATTTTGTAATATTAAAAGGTCAGATTACTAAAAATTCAAAAAAAATTTAGCAAAAAGAAAATTATTAAAAATGGATTACCCGTAAATCTTTGATATTAAGATATTTCATGGTTCAGACTATAATTAAAAATGATTTATTAAGTATTTTAATAAAATATAAATAATTTACAAAAATGAAAAAACAAAATATAACGGAGGAAGAGTTTAATTATTTAAGTCTAAACTTGACTAGTTACAAGTCTTTTTGTGTGTTAGTGTGTAAAAACTCCTGCTTTAACCATCTCTATTTTAATGTATCTACCTTTTCGTGAGAAAAATAAAGGAATGTCGAAATATTTGAGTAATTTAAAATTAATTCAAGATATGACGTAGAAGATGTTCGGATAGATACTCCATCTTTCTTTTACAATTTTCAGTAGTTCAAAGTTTATAAAATGTGTACGTGTTTTGACGAGATTTTATTCAAAACCCGTATTGAACACGTTCCGTTACACAGTTCGTTCTAGGATCGTGGCCATAAGACAAGACAAGCACACGACAAAGAGAGAAGAAGTTGCCTTAACACCACAAATAGAATGCCTTTAGGTTTCAGGCACTACATCGTTTACTTTGACTCTCATTGTTCTTTGCACTCAATACATGCAACTTAAAAACATGTTACGTCACAACGCGTTTCTACATTTATCATCTGTCATAAAACCAGAAAAATACATTTTTGAAAATCAACTTTACTTGTAAACAATGTTTTACGTCTTGGAACAAATTGTGTGCCAAATGTCCAAAATTTTTTCAAGGTTTATCAAAAAAAATTGTAACTAGTCATAATATAATAATATAATAATATAATAACTATGTGATTTTATTTTTATAATAATATAATCTCTGTGGAAAATAAAAAAAAGTAGTTGTGATCTGTCGACCAAAAAAATTCAAACTCACGCATCTCGTCAAGGATTCAACTAATTATGTAATAATTTACTAATTTCCCTCCAAATTCTTACTAACAACTCCTTAAATACACTTTTGACTTATATTGTTAAAAATAAAATACACTTTTGACTTTAAAGATTACATATTTATAATAAATAATAAGCTGTCAAAAATAAAATTAAAAAAAAAAAACAGAATCTGAACTATGAGCCGGTAAAAATTTTCAGCAAACGTTAAATTTAGTTCATTGATTCTCTCTCTATTATTAATTATTTTCAACTACTACGAACCAGCATTAATTGTAAATTTAATTAGTTTCAGTTAATAACTTTTGAAAATGTTAAAATTAATAACAAAATTGTTTTAGAAAATAAAAAAATCAAATTTTCTGTGATAAGAAAAAATGTAAAAGATCAGATATATTAGAAATAAGATGGAGTATTTAACAACAGGGCCGGTCCGAACTAATTAAAGGCCCTGTGTTAATCGGAAAAAGTTGGCCCTAATACACAATTTAAAAAACTAAAATATTTTGATTTATTAATTAATATAATAGTTTACAACAACTATCCAAATCGTGTGGATCTAACCATAATTTAGTTTTTTGAAAATAAATGACCACTAGGAAATTGTTACAAATAGTTATTACAGTGAACGTTGGAAACTTGAAAATTGAGCAACAATAACTCTTAAAATATACTAATAAGATTTAATTTAAAATCATTGATTACATCCTATTAAAAAGCACATAATAAAAAAAAAAGAGAACGTTGGAGGCTTAGGAATTTGTAAAGGAGTTTAAATTTTTTTTTTTTAACTAAATGTAGAGGAGATTGTAATGATTACTATGTGTCTTAAATAACACTTTGTTATATGGGATAAAATGATAATAGGCCCTTGAATCTTACATGTTATTTGAAAAAATATGAAATATAAAATCTATTAATTCAAGAATTTTTTCTAAAATGGGCCCTAAAATTTTTTGGGTCCTGTGACGTATCTCATGTTGCACTTGCTAAGTACCGGCCTGTCAACATATATCTGGTGACTTGCTTGAACTGATGAAAAAAGAAAAAAAGAAAAAAAACACGAAATAATGAATTGCTTATGAAGAAGACAGCCGTCATGCATATGCTGTTGCCGGGAGGTCGTATATCCCATGTGATGTGAGGCTTTGTGGCGCCTCGTTGTAACTTCCACTTGTAATTAATTATAATTTTACTATTTGTTGTCTTTTATTGTTTATTAAAATAATTTCTTGTTTTTTCTTCGACAAGTTTTTTTTTTTTTTAAATTTATTTATTAAGGAAATTGAAAAAAAAACAACAGGCCTTTAGAGAGAAAAAAACAAAGAATATATGTAGCTACAAACCAGACTATGTGTGTATATATATATATAATCATCTCATAACAGTTTTTTGCATATGTAAGAACAAATCGGTTCTGTAATTTCCTTTACATCGAAATGATGACAGACTTCAAATCCCTACTACCAGTTATAGGTACATACGAACGACACCTTATTATTTTATTTTATTTATTCAGCAAAACATAACTTTCATATGATAATATCATCAAAGTTCAAATATTTCTTTGCGTATATGTGATAATTAATGTTTTTAACTCTTAAAATATACTAATAAGATTTAATTTAAAATCATTGATTACATCCTATTAAAAGCACATAATAATAATGGAAAAAAAAAGTTGGAGGCTTAGGAATTTGTAAAGGAGTTTAAAATATATTTTTTTAATACTATGTGATGATTGTAATGATTACTATGTGTCTTAGATAATACTTTGTTTTAAGAAATTAATTAATGATTTTTTTTGTCAATCTTTAAAATTTAATATCTAAAACAAAATTTAAAAAAAATGGATCCTCTAATATGAGATAAAATGATAATAAGCCCTTGAATCTTACATGTTATTTGAAAAAATATGAAATATAAAACCTATTAATTCAAGATTTTTTTCTAAAATGGACCCTAAAATTTTTTGGGTCCTGTGACGTATCCCATGTTGCACTTGCTAAGTACCGGCCCTGTTTAACAATGTGTCTAATACTCTGATTTTGGAGATTATGAATGCTAACTCGATTTGAATCTGAACATAATATGATTAAAGACTTTTGTTGTTGTTTGCTCGACGGAAAGAAAAAATGGTAACCCAATAAAGATTACGAAAAGCCACCCTACGTTTCAAATGAAAATACGATAACACACTGTCAAGGAAAACATCAACTTTTCGACTAAGTTTCACAATAAGTTAAAAAACCATAGACTCACATTTTTTGGTGCTTATAATATAGTCAAATCAAATATATATCAATACATATATATATTATACTTTTAATCTGTTAGTCAATATTTACCTTTAATCTCTATGACTATATGATACATATCCATAGATATGATGCACACTCATAAATATGTGGTAAATTATTATAAGTTATGAGTATATTTGCTCATATCCATTTATATTATAATTTAAATTTTATGGTCCATTTTGAACCGATTTCACTTTAGAATTATTTAACAGATTTCACTTAGAATTACTAATAATTTTTGTGGTAAACATACTTGAATTAAGAAAAGAGATTCTGATAATATGTTAAAGTTTATATCATTCTAAATCAAACTATTTCACTTAGAACTAATAATAATTATTTTTCCTTAATCATACTTGAATAAACAAAAGAGATTCCATGTTAAAAAGTTCATCTAATTCTAAATAAAGATAATTTGGAATCTACGATAGCAATGACTCTATCTAAGATAACACCAAAATTATCTCAAGAATATTACCAAGAACACAACATACGAAACTATCACATATTTACAGATACAACTTCATATATTAAAATCCCATATTAAAACTATAAATTATATATATATATATCACTACAAGAAAACATGCCCATTTAAGACATGGAATTGAGACGCTTGGATTGTGTGTCTCAAACGAGGGAAACATTTGAGACATCAATAGGACGCATAAAGAAAACAAAGACGCTGATTTAATAAAGCACATAATGTGTCTTAAACTCATCCCAAAAGTAGTGACGCAAAAGTAATAACAGCGATATACTTGGAAAGAGACATATTTGACACGCATAAAAACGTTACTTCAACGTCCTTAATTAGATTTGGAAATAAATTAGGACTCACAAATGATAACTTTGTGATGCGTGATACAACAATGAGACGTCCGTTTGTAACACAAATGAAACACATTTTTTTAGAGACATAAACATGACATTATTACAAAAACAACAATTTTGATAAAAATATTTTATAGTCTCGTAAAAAAACTATTCGGATAACATTGTAAAACAATTTGATAAAAAAATGTAGAGTAAGTTAATTTAATACAACAACCATGTAATGCTATGTTAGATAAATTGATAATAAATTTAAAATTGGTTATACTACTTTTTGGATAAATCGTTTGGAGAAATCATGGAACGTAATATAAGAGCATAAAGGTAAGTGTATTTTTTAAAATTTCAATATACATTGTATTTTTACCTTTTTTTTAATAACACTAAAACATACCACGATAACTTGTAATGATATTAGGATAATTTTGATAATATTATACAAACTCATATAATAATTTTGTGTTCTATAGTTTTTAGCAAATCTTAAAAATTGTGATTAAGTTAGAAAATATATAG
>CM071721.1:12991533-13003428 GCA_036630335.1 Physaria fendleri | reverse complement strand
CCAGACAGTTTAAATCTCGAGACTTTGCTTGTCGAAGACACTCCAAGAATCAAACCCAAGAAGCCAACTGCAGGGAAGATTCCACCAGGTAGGGGACGTGGTCGTGGAAGAGGGCGTGGACGTGGACGTCGCCATGGTGGTCGTTGAGCATTTTGCAGTGATCAAAACTTTAGTCCGTTTTGCTTTGTACAACAGGATTGTAAGATTTGGTATCATGAAGATAAATTCTTGTTATGTCTTAAGTTTTCATGATTTTGAGATTTGATACGTTAATACCAAAACTTATTGTCATTTATTATTGCTTTCATTCAGTACCTTATTACATAATCTGATAATTACTTGGGATCCAAAGTACAAGCTGTTCCTCGACAATAGAACAGAGGAAACAAACCAAGTCTATTACAATATCCCACCAAAGCATGCATCAGATACAAAGCATAAAGAGAAGCATATCACCAACTGAAAAATACATAAGGATCGAAACTATGGCTTCATTGTGGACTTTAATTATCTTAAAGTGATACGTTGGAGGAATGGAAACATGATCTATGCTGAAGAAGAGACGCTGTCTTAGGGCTGCTCAATCTAGCGTCAATGCCATTATACCTAAAGGAACAGTTTTTAATCCTTCAGAATTGGTAAAAGACGCTTATTTCATTAACATATCAAAATTTTGAAAAATACTAATATGTTTAGTGAAAGCAGAACTAGTCTAATCGAAGAGAGCGCACTTCAAAAGAAAAAAAGCCTCAGCGTGTGTAACAATTCAGATCATTGATTGTAATAAACCTCACTGAAATCCGCTAAGATAAATAAAATTATCATCATAGGCAATAAACTTGTATACGAAATGGAATTAAAATCGAAAAAGAGATATAATCAGACAGCCAAGGGTTGTATCTTCAAGATCTGGGAGAAGAACCCCAGAAATCAGAAACTCTAGTCCACGAAATATTCGAATCATCACCATATCTCTTTGAGCCAACAAATTTAAAAAAAAAAAACGAATAAACTCTTCAAATAGATTCTTTAACCTTGAGGAAATCATTGAGAAATTAAACAGAAGCAGAGAGAAAGAGTAGATGCTTGTTCTGATTGAGAAGAAGAAGAAGCCTATGAATAAATACTCAGCAGGCGGATTAGATTTGGTTTAGGGTTTTGTTTTCATAACAGCCCATTATATAAAAAACGGCCCGTTTTATAAACTGTAATTTGAGGCCCAAATATTTTAGAGAAAAAAAAAAACATAAGGATTGCTAAAAATAGATTCTTTAACCTTGAGGAAATCATTGAGAAATTAAACAGAAGCAGAGAGAAAGAGTAGATGCTTGTTCTGATTGAGAAGAAGAAGAAGCCTATGAATAAATACTCAGCAGGCGGATTAGATTTGGTTTAGGGTTTTGTTTTCATAACAGCCCATTATATAAAAAACGGCCCGTTTTATAAACTGTAATTTGAGGCCCAAATATTTTAGAGAAAAAAAAAAACATAAGGATTGCTAATTTGCTATTATACAAAAATGTATAACCAACCCGGTCACAACCCTGCAAGTGCAAACCAAAAAGGTTCGTTCTTGTTCTTACGGTTTTCAAAAACCGAGAAATTTACGATTTTGGTGCTTTGGGTTTTAGAATTTTGCGTTTTTTTAAAGGTCTTTGTTAAGAGGGTCGATTCAATTTTATCCGATTTGTATCGACTTCACAAAAATTTAACATCTTCGTTACAAAATTTGAGATCTTTATCTGCACCTGATTCTTTTTGTCTTTGATCTCGTAATGTTAATGGAGGATCTAGGGTTTTAATGGATTCGGATTTAGAGCCTGTACAGAAACAAGACAGTGCGTGTTTCTAGTTACTCTCTTTAGTTTCGGAGAGAAAAATATTTGCTTTAGTGAGAGGTACGATTCAGAGCTATTTCTACTTATATCCCTTTGTTGACCAATCATATGAATTGCAACGATTCAGAGCTATTTCTACTTATATCCCTTTGTTGACCAATCATATGAATTGCATTTGCTGAGTCTTGTGTATGTCCATTTAAATTGAACATAAGGTGCTCGACGAAATGCTCCGCTTGATTCTCCCATCTTTCTGACTATGATTTGTATCTTATTTATCTGAAATTCGGCACTTTCGATTCATGGGCCACATTAAATCGATGGTTGTACTGCACAATCTATAGTTTTGAAGTTAGTCTTGAGGGTTCGAAAGCTGATATAAATTTGGTTTTAGTCTATTTGCGGAAGATGAGATTCGGTAACCGTTTTTCAAGTATTTTTCTTTCATTAGTCTATTACATTACTAATTCATTGTTCTTTGTTTAGATTAATCTCGCCATGTCAAATTAATTATGCTTCATTACCCGAATGATGCAAGAGTAGTCTCTGTTCTTGCTTCTTTGAACTTATAGTGATAGTTGCACATGTTAAGTTGTTGCTCTTGATTTCATATTGATCTTGTCTTGTTAGAGGATGGTATCTGTCCTTAGCTTATAGGCCATAGAGAGTCATAGAAGCATATGTTTATGTTGCCTCTCTTGATTTCATATTGATCTTGTGGTGTTAGAGGTAGTCTTTGTCCTTAGCTTATAGACCTTACAGAGTCATAAAAGCATATGCTTAAGTTTTAGTTATCTAGATTTAGATTAATATACAGAATTGTTTTTCTTGCATCATACAGATTTGCAGAAAATAAGATTGAGTACCATTCTCATGTCTCTTACATTACTGATTAATTATTCTTTGTCTAGATTAATCTCGCCATGTCAAATTGGATACACAAAGTGTTGAGAAATTCGAGCTCATTTCAAGGAGCTAGTTACTCAACTACGCCCTCCAGAACCAATAAATTAAAGCCTGATGTCCTTAGAAAAATTCGGCCAATGATTCTAAGGAGAATCGAAAATCGAGCAAAAGATTACCCGATTAAAGATATTGTTCCTGTAGCTGATGAAATCCTCATGGCCAGAAAGAGTCTATTCAGTAACATCACCGCCCTTCTTAAAATGTTTCCGGTCTTGACATGCAAGTAAGCTTTAAATTTTTTCTTCTAAGATTTAGATAGAAAACAAAAAGACTCTGCTTTTACACTAAGGCTTGTAAAACTTGAAACTTTTTCAGATTCTGCTCAGAAGTGTTTGTTGGCAAAGAAGGACACTTGATTGAGACCTGTCGAAGTTATATAAGACGTGGAAACAATAGGCTACACGAATGGGTTCCAGGTTCCATAAACGATATACTTGTTCCCGTAGAATCCTATCACTTACACAACATTTCTCAAAGTGTCATCAGACATCAAGAGAGGTTTGATTATGACCGTGTTCCTGCAATCTTGGAACTATGCTGTCAAGCAGGAGCCATCCATCCTGAAAAAATCCTGCAATATTCCAAAACGTATGATAATCCGCAAGTTTCAGATGAAGATATTAGAACTTTATCAGCTGGAGATCTTAAATATGTTGGGGCAAATGCTCTAATGGCGTGGGAGAAAATGAGAGCCGGCGTGAAGAAACTATTACTTGTTTATCCATCTAAAGTTTGCAAACAGTGCAAAGAGGTTCATGTGGGACCGAGCGGTCATAAAGCTAGGTTATGTGGTGTGTTCAAATATGAGAGCTGGCGAGGCACTCATTACTGGGAAAAAGCTGGTGTGGACGATTTGGTACCCGAGAAAATGGTGTGGCATCGGAGGCCTCAAGACCCGGTGGTTCTTGTTGATGAAGGGAGGAGTTATTATGGACATGCCCCTGCAATTGTGAGCCTTTGTAGCCACGCTGGTGCCATTGTTCCTGTTAAATATGCTTGCAAGATGAAGCCACAAGGTTTATCTTTTCCTTCAACTTATTCAGTTCCAAATCATGAAATGTAGAGGGTAGCTATAACCACCGATTTGGTCTTAGGCATTATTCTGTGTACTTTAGAACCAGACCAAGTTTTATGTCTATTGTTATTCTCAGTTCTTTGTACTATAAAATTTCACAACGACAGTAACTATATATCATAACTCTAACTAAATTTTAAACATTTTGTTTGTAATAAGTAAACCCAAGTAAATAATGATAATTTGGTTCGTCTGAAGTTGCACAAATGTTTTCTTTTGTAATAAGTAAACCCAAGTAAATAATGATAATTTGGTTCGTCTGAAGTTGCACAAATGTTTTCTGAATTTGAGATGTGAGTAACATGATTATGGATTGAAGTAATGACACTTGGATATTCGTAATCTTGCAAAGTATTTGAATCAATTTGTTGAAAAATGATAGTAATGACACTTGGATATTCGTAATCTTGCAAAGTATTTGAATCAATTTGTTGAAAAATGATATTTAATGAATATTGGATGATATTCCTCGAATGGCTAAATCAGAAATGTGTTATTCAGCTAACATTGTTGGAAATTCTTATGGGAAAAGGACCAAAAAGCCAATCTTATGGCACACGTTCCGATGAATAGTTTCTAATATAATCCAAATATGTTTTATCTGTTTACACTTTACAATATTATAATTCCATTTTCCACTTGGAATTTTAAACAATTAGTTAGACAATAATTTTTTTTTTTAAGCAAAGACAATAAATTATTTAAAGCACCTAGGCTCTGTTACGAGTTAATAATCTAGTGATCGAATTTAATCTTTATTGAATTGATTTAACAAAAAAAAATCAATTTAACTTGAAAATAACATAAATTTAATCATACATCATATATGTTTTTTTTTTTCCTTTGTTTCTAGACTTTCAAAACTCAGAACTGAGCATACTCAAACAAATTTTATATCATATGATAGCAGATTCGAACTTTGGTTTAACGTAATTCTTGGAGTTATTTGACATTAGTCACACAAAAAAAGAAAAACCTAAGCAGCAAGATGGGAAGATAGGATTGCCAAGTCGTATACCAATCTGTGAAAGCAGCAAGATGGGAAGATAGGATTGCCAAGTCGTATACCAATCTGTGACTCCATTCAAAGCAAAGATAGGGTTTATCTTTTTTTTTGATAAGAAGTTTTATCTATTTTCCTCGGGAAACATACCTATTTTTTTTTTGCAGTATTCAAATACGATTTTAACATTTTACCGACGTCAATAATCACCAAATGTCAATTTTTTTTTTGCAGTATTCAAATACGATTTTAACATTTTACCGACGTCAATAATCACCAAATGTCATACGTTGTTAACACAACATTTTTACAAACACCTAAAAATGTCGATTTATTTAACTGAAAACGTCAAAACATCAGATAAAATTCTTGAAGCTGATTTAGTTATACTTATTATAAGAACATATTAACATATAACAATGACTAGTCCAAATCGCTCACATATAACATTTTAAATATATCAACTACGTACGCAATGCAATAAAATGTAATGTGTTTTATACAAATAACGAAGCGGAAATTTTAAATGTGTATAAGAAGTTCAATGTATAATGTTTTTGCCCATAGTCGTAGGTTTTAGTTATACTTATTATAAGAACATATTAACATATAACAATGACTAGTCCAAATCGCTCACATATAACATTTTAAATATATCAACTACGTACGCAATGCAATAAAATGTAATGTGTTTTATACAAATAACGAAGCGGAAATTTTAAATGTGTATAAGAAGTTCAATGTATAATGTTTTTGCCCATAGTCGTAGGTTGTGTCAATCATAGTTTTGTAGATTATGCAACAATTGATCTTCATTATGCAATTTACTTGATTAAACGTTTGAATACTACTAAAACTATATCGACTAAATCATTTAACTTGAAAATAACATAAATTTAAAGATTATAGTTTTGGATCTAGTTATCTTGTGATTAAATCTGTTTGTGGCTAGTTTATAGCATATAGTGTAACATTATGACATATTCGAGTTATTTCAAATTCCACCTACTTCCTCTATTATATTTCCTCTATTATATACCTATTGGCGAGAATCTAAGATTATTACTTAAATTTAACCCATGGACACAAGAAATTAATATGTATATGGAAAAATAAAACCGTTGGTAACAGCTTCACTTTAGAGCGCTTTTGCGTAATGACAAAAAGACAAAAGAAGGATGCAAAATGACAATTGGTTTCTACCATAATACCCCCCATACTTTTTTGCGTAATGACAAAAAGACAAAAGAAGGATGCAAAATGACAATTGGTTTCTACCATAATACCCCCCATACTTCTCCCAATTATTTAAATTTAGAAAATCTATAATTTTTAGTCCAACTTGGAAAAATTACATCAGCACAATGTAGTTTTTATTTATAAATATATTTTGAATATTTTTATTTTAAAATCCCAACGGAAAAATTAGTATATAAAGGAGATGATAGACAAGAAGAGAAATATGCTTGAAACTTCTCTAGTTTACAAAGTTCTTACAAAGCAAAATCATTTACAAAAAGCCATGGCTGCGTCTTTCTCTGTCCCCTCTATGGTAAATAACAACTCTTAAATCTTCTCATTTGTTTGTTTGTTTGTTTTATTACTAATTAAGATGATTAAAAAAATCAGATAATGGAAGAAGAAGGGAGATTCGAAGCAGAGGTAGCAGAAGTACAGGCATGGTGGAGCTCAGAGAGGTTCAAGCTAACAAGACGTCCTTACACAGCTCGTGACGTAGTAGCTCTACGTGGTCATCTCAAACAAGGATACGCTTCTAATGAGATGGCTAAGAAACTTTGGAGAACTCTCAAGAGTCATCAAGCTAATGGCACAGCGTCTCGAACATTCGGTGCTTTAGACCCTGTTCAAGTCACCATGATGGCTAAACATTTGGATACTATTTATGTCTCTGGTTGGCAATGTTCGTCTACTCATACCTCAACTAATGAGCCTGGACCTGACCTTGCTGATTATCCTTATGATACTGTTCCTAATAAGGTTGAACACCTTTTCTTTGCTCAGCAGTACCATGACAGGTATGTTTTAAGTGCTCATACCAAAGAAAATTGAAAAGAGAAAATTAATTTTTGTTACTGTGATCGGTGTGTTTGATTACGAAATTGCTTCTTTTTTTTTAGATCTTAAGCTGACACGTGTTCATAATATTTTAGTGGTCTGTCAAACTATAATTTCTACACGTTATAATTTAGACATTTATTTCAGTTGTGGTTTTCGAAAACAAAAATATTACAACATGTTCTTTAATAATTGATTATTTTTTTAAATTAGTTTGCATAAAATTTAATTTTGATTAATGTTTTTTGTATTATAAATTACACTAAAAATTTAGAATTGGTTATTATAATATAATTAAAATAGACTATATTGTTAATTATTGAGTATTAAATTTGTTTTCTTAATGTGAAAATAAAATATATAAAACAGAGGTGGTATGGTTTTAATGTTGCACCAGCCCCTTTTTTAATATCCATTAATTGTGCAATCAACTATAGATAATGTGAGACACTTTCATTGCATGCATGATATGTTAATCTTCAAAGTCCAAATATACGTTCAGTGACTATTAAGACCACCTCCATAGGTGGTTTTTAAGGGAGTTTGTTAATAATATTTTTGATTTAATTTAATAGATACATTTATTAAAATATTAGTTTTTCTGATTTAGACACTCAATTTCAGAGTATGCTCTAAAGCCAACTATGGATAAGATTATACAATTTTCATTAGGTTTCTGATATAAAAGAAAGTATAATTTAGAACAAAAATATGTCTCTAAGATTTTTGATTACAACGATGATTATGTATTACAGAAAACAGAGGGAGGCAAGAATGAGCATGAGCAGGGAAGAGAGAACAAAAACTCCATTCGTGGACTATCTCAAGCCCATCATCGCTGATGGAGACACTGGCTTCGGGGGTACCACGGCAACCGTCAAACTCTGCAAGCTCTTCGTTGAAAGAGGTGCCGCAGGAGTTCACATCGAAGACCAATCCTCCGTGACCAAGAAGTGCGGTCACATGGCTGGAAAAGTCCTTGTGGCAGTCAGTGAACACATCAACCGTCTTGTAGCGGCTCGGCTTCAGTTCGATGTGATGGGTACTGAGACTGTCTTGGTCGCTAGAACAGGAAAAGTCCTTGTGGCAGTCAGTGAACACATCAACCGTCTTGTAGCGGCTCGGCTTCAGTTCGATGTGATGGGTACTGAGACTGTCTTGGTCGCTAGAACAGACGCGGTGGCAGCCACTTTGATCCAGTCGAACATTGATTCGAGGGACCACCAGTTCATTCTTGGTGTCACTAATCCAAGCCTTAGAGGCAAGAGTTTGTCCTCGCTTCTTGCTGAGGGAAAGTTCATTCTTGGTGTCACTAATCCAAGCCTTAGAGGCAAGAGTTTGTCCTCGCTTCTTGCTGAGGGAATGGCTGTTGGCAAGAATGGTCCAGCATTGCAATCTATTGAGGACCAATGGCTTAGCTCGGCCGGTCTTATGACCTTTTCGGATGCTGTTGTGCAGGCCATCAAACGCATGAACCTTAATGAGAATGAGAAGAGTCGGAGAGTGAACGAATGGCTAAGCCATGCTAGGTATGAGAATTGTTTGTCAAACGAGCAAGGCCGAGAACTAGCAGCAAAACTTGGTGTTACAGATCTTTTTTGGGACTGGGACTTACCAAGAACCAGAGAAGGATTCTACCGCTTCCAAGGCTCGGTCAAAGCAGCCGTGGTTTTGGGACTGGGACTTACCAAGAACCAGAGAAGGATTCTACCGCTTCCAAGGCTCGGTCAAAGCAGCCGTGGTTCGTGGCTGGGCCTTTGCACAGATAGCTGATCTCATTTGGATGGAAACCGCAAGTCCCGACCTGAACGAATGTACCCAATTCGCAGAAGGAGTCAAGTCCAAAGCACCAGAGGTCATGCTTGCCTACAATCTCTCACCCTCCTTCAACTGGGATGCTTCTGGTATGACAGATCAGCAAATGATGGAGTTCATTCCGCGGATCGCTAGGCTAGGATACTGTTGGCAGTTCATAACGCTAGCAGGTTTCCATGCGGATGCTCTTGTGGTTGATACGTTTGCAAAGGATTACGCTAGGAGAGGAATGTTGGCTTATGTGGAGAGGATACATTGTGGTTGATACGTTTGCAAAGGATTACGCTAGGAGAGGAATGTTGGCTTATGTGGAGAGGATACAGAGAGAAGAGAGGACTCATGGGGTTGATACTTTGGCTCATCAGAAATGGTCAGGTGCTAATTACTATGATCGTTATCTCAAGACTGTTCAAGGTGGAATCTCTTCCACTGCAGCCATGGGCAAAGGTATGTTAATTAATACAGATTCTTTACAATTCATCAAGTATAGAGAACAAGGGAGAGTAAATAGGTATTTTGGAAATAGGTGTAACTGAAGAACAGTTCAAAGAGAGTTGGACAATTGGACAAACTTTACCTCTCTCTTTTTTCATTATTTTTGTTCACAAAGAAAGCAAATAAAAACAGAGAATGCGGGCGAAATCTCCACCGCATCATCACTCCATTAAAGAAACGGTGGTCCGATCAGTCCCACGTTGGCGGTGAATGTAAAGAAAAAAAAAACATTTTCGTCGGATATTTTGCTTCTTTTGAATATCTATAAAACAAGAAATACATTTTTTGGGAAAGATTGATTCTAGAAGTCGATGATTGGTTCTCCGATAGTAAGATTACGCTCCACCGTCCATGGTAAATCAAAGAGCTTCGCAGTTACAAACTTAAAAATCTTATTAACGTTTATATTGTACGAAGCACTCGAGAAGAACAGTGTCGCATTTAGTGCCTTAGCATATGTTCTCGCCTGTTCAAACAACAACAACAACATTCACAATTGTTTCTAGAATAATTGTCTGATTCATATGACTGGTTTGAAAAATTGGTTACCTGGCTAGCAATAGTCCATTGAAGATCAATAGGAAGCTGAATAAACTCATCAAACTTGGTTCCTACCATTACCGGAATTGCCGTCTGCATCAAAAATATGAATCAATTCACTAACCATAGATCTAAAACTTAATCACTTATCAAACAATACAACATTTGATCATATGGTAGTAACCTGATTAAACTTTCTAGCTTGTTGATACCAGCTAATCACACTAGTAAGTGTGCAACGACTGGTTAAATCGAACATAAACAGAATTGCTACTGAGTCTTTACAAGCCATTGGGATTTGATCTCGTGATCTCTCAGCTCCTGTAATTGTTGATTCATAAGCTAATTAATCTTCATATTATAACAAATTAAGATAAAAAGTTGAAAATTTACCTTCTAATTCCCAAATGTTTACCTCTCTCTTTTTTCATTATTTTTGTTCACAAAGAAAGCAAATAAAAACAGAGAATGCGGGCGAAATCTCCACCGCATCATCACTCCATTAAAGAAACGGTGGTCCGATCAGTCCCACGTTGGCGGTGAATGTAAAGAAAAAAAAAACATTTTCGTCGGATATTTTGCTTCTTTTGAATATCTATAAAACAAGAAATACATTTTTTGGGAAAGATTGATTCTAGAAGTCGATGATTGGTTCTCCGATAGTAAGATTACGCTCCACCGTCCATGGTAAATCAAAGAGCTTCGCAGTTACAAACTTAAAAATCTTATTAACGTTTATATTGTACGAAGCACTCGAGAAGAACAGTGTCGCATTTAGTGCCTTAGCATATGTTCTCGCCTGTTCAAACAACAACAACAACATTCACAATTGTTTCTAGAATAATTGTCTGATTCATATGACTGGTTTGAAAAATTGGTTACCTGGCTAGCAATAGTCCATTGAAGATCAATAGGAAGCTGAATAAACTCATCAAACTTGGTTCCTACCATTACCGGAATTGCCGTCTGCATCAAAAATATGAATCAATTCACTAACCATAGATCTAAAACTTAATCACTTATCAAACAATACAACATTTGATCATATGGTAGTAACCTGATTAAACTTTCTAGCTTGTTGATACCAGCTAATCACACTAGTAAGTGTGCAACGACTGGTTAAATCGAACATAAACAGAATTGCTACTGAGTCTTTACAAGCCATTGGGATTTGATCTCGTGATCTCTCAGCTCCTGTAATTGTTGATTCATAAGCTAATTAATCTTCATATTATAACAAATTAAGATAAAAAGTTGAAAATTTACCTTCTAATTCCCAAATGCTATATGAAATTCGAGCTCCTCCCATGGATAATGTCTTGTCCGTACAGTTTATCCCTTTCTCCACCACCGATCTCCGATGACTTTTATCGTGATTTGAAACCGATGACCGACGAACAAACTCACCACCGTTAACGACATCAACGGCGGGGATCGAAGGAGGAGAAGGACGAGAGGCGACACTGGGAGATGGAATAGCGCGAGAGAGCAATAAATATCTCCGAGATTTTCTAGGAGCACAAGCGACGATTCTACTCCATAACAAACGTGTGAATCTTCGGAGAATTAAAATCCGACGATTCACTCTGTTTCTTAGATTGTTGATTCCAACAACGTGTGAATCTTCGGAGAATTAAAATCCGACGATTCACTCTGTTTCTTAGATTGTTGATTCCAACAATTTTAAGAATTAAGAATCCGACGATTCACTCTGTTTCTTAGATTGTTGATTCCAACAATTTTAAGACATGATTGAGCCATTTTTCTGGAATTAGAGAAAGAAGAAGAAGAAAAAGGGAAAAGTAAAGGATGAAACAGCTTCAAGAAGAAGAAGAAGAAGAAATGGCCAAAGAGAAGCTGCTTCGAATGATTTTGGCCATGGAAGAAAAAGAAGAGGAGAGAGAAAGATTTGAAGACATAAATTCGAAGCTTTTTTTCTGCGTTTCTTCCTTCTTTTCGGAGGTCACAACAGACACTTATTTAATAAATTGAAATCTTTTTCAATAAATCGAATTTACTATATATATATATATATTTTTTTTAATTTGTTAGATTTGAAAAATTGGGCACAACGAACTTTTCTGGTG
>CM071721.1:12932814-12944662 GCA_036630335.1 Physaria fendleri | reverse complement strand
GAGGTGAGATTGCTTCTGTTATGACTGCATCTTCTCTGTTATTCCCTGTGGTGAACAGAGTTTGATAGTACCCTGTGATCAGCTTTTCAAAATCTTCATCTTCATACAGGATTGTACCCGAGCTATCTTCCATCACAGTGAACTTGTTGATGGTTTTCCTAGTTTTGGTGGAGGCATGAAAGTACCCTGTGTTTGCATCTCCCAGTGTGAGCCAGAGCTGTCTACTGCGCTGTTTCCAAAAGGATTCTTCTTTAAGGTATTCAGATTCAAGAGCCTGATTTATTTCTTTAATGATCTGTTCCTGTGGACTATTACTTGTCATTGCCTCATCCAGTTTTTCCCGCAGCTTGGCCAGATTAGCCTGAGACTTGAGGTGATTCTCCTTACTCCATTTAACTATCTCCCTTCTGCAGTAGTCCATTTTCTCTGTAATTAAAGCACTGTGGTTACGATGCCACGTTTCTTTGATCAGGTTCTGAACCTCTGGGATAAGTTGGAGACGCCTATCTAATCTGAAGATACTGGATCTTTTCTTCTTTTTGGAATCCAAGAAGGTGACCACTGGTCTATGATCTGAGGCTTCAAAAGCCAAATATTCAATCCTGCTGCTTGGATAATCCTCAAACCAGTAGCTGTTGGCCATCACCCTATCAAGCCTCGCGTGAATAAGGTGAGAGCCTCTCATTCCTCTCCAAGTCAGGCTCTCACCAGAGTGAGGGAGATCAAAGAGATCCTGCTGAGCCAGGAAGTTCCTGAAGTTGAGGTATGTGCTCTCTGGTCTCGGGTTGCCTCCAGTTTTTTCCTCATTGGATATGGTTTCATTTAGGTCTCCTGCTAATAGCCAAGCCCCGCTTCTAGTATTAGCTAAAGTATTCATATCCATCCAGAATTTTCCTCTATCTTGATGCTCAGGGGGGCCATAGATGAAGGATATATTGATGTTCTTATCTTTGAACTTGAAACCAGCATCTATAAGATTAGGAGAGGATAATGAAATATTGATATTCAAATCTTGCATCTATAAAGCATCTATAAGATTAGGAGAGGATAATGAAATATTGATATTCAAATCTTGCTTCCATAATAGACCATCTATAAGATTAGGAGAGGATAATGAAATATTGATATTCAAATCTTGCTTCCATAATAGACAAAGACCGCCACTGCCATGTCCAGTAGGAGAGACTAGAAAATTTGTATCAAACCCCAGATTTTTTGTCTTTTCCAAAACATAATCATCTTGTTTTCTTGTTTCCATGAGGAATAAAATGTCCGGTTTGTGTTTAGTGACTAGGTGGCGCAGACGACGAACTGTCATGGGATTCCCCAACCCTTGACAGTTCCAGGAGATTAGGGCTAAGGAAGAGAGCCCGGTGGAAATTGAAAATCCACCTGTTTTTTGCTAATTGCTGGGATCAATACAACTGGTGGAGCATTCTGTTCAGGGTGAGACTTTTCTGATGCTTGTTGTACTGAGTTACGCTCCACAGGTTCAAGTTGTTCAGTCAAAGATCTCTTAGCATTTGGTTTGGTAGCTCTTTTTGTTTTAGCTCCTTGACTGGTTCCAGCTTGCTGCTTTCTTGCTGGTGAGTTGAAAGCCCTTTGAGTTGATAGTTTTGGAGACATTCTCACCTGTCTTGTTCTTTTCTTTTTCTTCTGGTGAGTTGAAAGCCCTTTGAGTTGATAGTTTTGGAGACATTCTCACCTGTCTTGTTCTTTTCTTTTTAGGTGGCTGGGAACTTTCAGTAGCTTGAGGAAAGGAGAGCCTGCTTGCTAGGGAAGGGCGTCCCCTTTTCCTTTTGGTAGGAGGAACATGAAGAGCAGGGTCTGGAGCTGGATCAGTGGGAGCTTGAGGTACCAGATCTGCAACTTCTTGATTCTGAGGCATTGAAGTGGATAAGGCTCTTTGTAACTCAGCTTCTGCAATACGTGTAGCTGTTTGGAGTACTTTTCCTTGAGCTTCATGATGCATGACTCTCTGTTGGCGCGCTGCAGATTCAACAGGATCAGCACACGATATGTACTTCAAGGTAGTGACTCTTAGTTCCTCTAATATCTCTTCAACTGATCTGGGTTGAGCTTCTTGAGGTAAGGAAGGGCTCATTTGAGTCTTATTTCTTTGATTTTCCAATTGAGGTGAGGATTGTTCTACTCGTGGAGGAGTCTGGTATTGAGTTTCTTTAGGTCTCCATTCCTTAAGAGTTGACCTGACCTCTTCTGCCCTTTTACTTTCTGCAGCTTGAGAGAAGTTGTCTTCATCCAGCAGCTGGTATCGTCTCTGGTAAGAACAGCCAATCTCCTTCCTGGGAGGGATTCCCTTTGTTGCTCTCTGTCCATAGGACGAGGATAAATAGCCTCTATCAACCTTAGAGTAATCTCTAGTTGATGAGTATCTGTTGAGATGACTATTAGAAGTCCTATGTGATCCTCTATCTCTAGTTGATGAGTATCTGTTGAGATGACTATTAGAAGTCCTATGTGATCCTCTTTTAAAGCTTATTTCTCGTGGACCCAGGAGGCTAGATTGCCTGTGACGGTATGTGCCATGATAGTCTTGCTCCAAAGGTTTGCTGTAGGTTCTCTCCAACCTCTTTGAGGTGGTACCATGCCTTTTATGTTGGTATCTTGAGTTATGCGCAGTTGCTTTGTTGATCATTAGCTCTGGTTTCTCCTTGTCAGGTTCCATTCCTTGACGGATAAGGGGGCAATTTTTGTCATCATGAGATAGTCGGTTGCACACATGACAATGGTTTTGGAGCGTCTCATACTCCAAGGAGACTGTTATTTCAGATCCATCTTCGAAGACAAGGTCAGCCTCTTTAATCAAGGGTCTCAGTCCATTGATCCTTGCTCTGAACTTTGCAGTGGTTTCTGTGATAACATTTTGATCCCATTTAGCTCCCATGTCTGATGCCAGTTTCTTGAGTAGGTCATCTTGTATGTAGTGGACAGGGATTCCTTGAGGTCTAATCCAGAAAGGAATTTCATTTGGAAATTCGTCTGAGAGAACAGGTTCCCATTTTTGCAAGATAATCATGTAGTTAGCAAAGTGGTAAGGGCCATTGGCTAGGACTCTTGAAAGATCTTCCTCCAGATCAAACTTGAATTTAAAGCGGCTGTGTCCAAGGTCAGAACCAGTAGCCTTGCCTTTAGTACGCCAGTGCTGGGAGAGAAAAGGGATAACCGACCACATCCGTTGAGTGTGAGGGTTGGTTAGTCTACCTATCAAGGTGAGTGCATTAGCAGCTTCCAGCGAGGTCGTATCAAGCTTAGGGACCATGACTTTTGGTCTTTGAGGGGGAGAGTAAGCAATTTGTTTGCCTTTGTCTCTCATGGAGAGGTTTCTACTCATCTTGTACAGATCTTGGTGTAGGCGAAAAGGATTTCAGAGAATCTGTAGAAACAGGTAAAAGAAACTTCACCGTTAGAGAATACTTCCTAGCTTTAGGTTCTCAGGGAACTTTAGCTGGAGAAATTATGCTTTGAGCTTAACATAGACAAGAATTCTAACTCCATTGTTATGGGTTGAACAGGTATTTGAAACTCTCTTAGCGAATAAGACCCATGGAAACGATAAGCTTGAGTTTGTACCTGTTACCGGAGATGGAGGAGGCGCCTCCGGTGTATCAGAAAATTTTTTGGACCAGTGGATAAAGGGAAACTTGCCTTAAACGGTAAGGATAAGGAAAATTATTCAGTGGATAAAACGGTTTGGTAGGTGAGCTTTTCCAAAAGAGGAGAAAAAAGAGTGTTTTGAAAGTTTTTGGGGACTCGTGCCTGAGAGGAAAAAACTTTCGTTATCCTTGGGCTCCAACACATGTACAGAGATATTCGAAAGTGACTCTATAAAAGTGAATTGACATTAAAAAAAAGTACCCTCAAATGGAGGAAGATAGTTATATAGAGAGACCACTGATTAAAAAGTATATACATAATGATGAATTGATATTTCTACTTGAAATGATGTAAGCAAACATAAGTCAAAAAAAGAAGCAAATACATGAAAAAGTTAAAACTTTAGTAGTATAATTTTGCCTCCAATATAATAGTTTAAGGTAAAGTTAGGGTTTAAGGTTCCCTCTACTCAAGTTGCATTCTTTGTGAACGTCATGATTACATTTTTCACCATACATTATGATTCTCTCCATGCCCTACTAAATTATTGATGTACATACGTCAGAACTAATAATTAATATAAGATATCATATTAGAATTTGGACATACAGATAGTTTTCTAGAAAAACTATGAGTATGTGTTTAAAGTTAGAATAAACAAACGAATGGGTTCTTCTTTTTGCACACCAATAAGTTCAAAACAATGGAATCGTCAAGTAAATTGAGATGGTTTAGGTGTTTGGTCTTTTCCAAAGAAGAGATATTTTCTCCAAACTTTTGGAAAAGGGTTAGTGGTTCTAATCAAAAACTAATTAAATATTTTAACGTTCAATAATTAAGCTAATGTGGGACAATCCCACTACTTAGGTAGCTCAACCATAGCTAATGTAACACGTAGTCGTATAATAGAATCTGATATGTTATATACTATTTTGATATTTTCTGTATTTTTAAACGGAAAAAAAAAAACATATATGAAATGTTTGTTGAGAATTTATATCAAATATATACTTTAACTAATTTTCTAGAGTGACAAGTGGGTTTAGGTCAGATGATAACCTACCCCCATCTCTGACCTATAGATCAGGGATTCGAGTCACAAAGGTGTCTATACCCGTCTAGGTTGGATTCGATCCCAATTCTCTCCTTTGCACCCTCTCCTTTCTTAAAAAAAAGACTATTAAGCCACAATGTAATGATTAAAAAAAAAAAACTAATTTTATAGAGTTTTTATCTTATTTTGCAATGTTTTGAATAGTTAATAATTTTTGGATGACATAATTACACTAAAACTAAAATATAATCTGTTTTTTTATTGGTTCTTCAAATATTAATAAAATAAATAATAATGTCAATATAATAAAAATATTAATTATGTTTTTTAATTTATAAAAATTATGGGAAATCAAATTTTCTAGATTTTCATGAACAGCTCATATAAATATATAAGAAATTTCAGTCAACCCCATCTATTTCAATGGACAAAGCAAAAGTTTTAACCAAATATGAAAGTCCTAACAAATTTTGATTAATCAAGCAAACTCAAATATTTAGAGATTATGCCAAATATATATATATATATATATGTTTTGTAGCCATCACATTGAAATGACATTGGAAAAGTTTCACATCGTCGACATAAAATTAAATAAAAATTATGAATTATTGATACTAGAAGCAATTTAATAAGGAAATCATATCAAAATGGCTGTGATCAATTGATCCAAAATTTTACTATCAGGATCCGGATATATTATCCGAATATCTGAATTTTTAGATCTGGTTTCAAATATCTGTAGATTGAATCTCGGATCTCATATATGTTACTAGTAAGAAAGAAAAAAAAGAAAAATAACTATCCAAAAATTTAAATAAAAATGCAGTAAAATGACATATGAGATAATGTTAAGTGGTGTCTACTGTACAAATAGAATCCGAGAGATTTAATCATCAATTTGAGATAGAGACCAAAATTGTGGTTTGTTTGGGAGAATCTATATGCCAACTTTGGATGAGTCACATGTCAT
This sequence comes from Physaria fendleri, assembly GCA_036630335.1. Classification (NCBI taxonomy): domain Eukaryota; kingdom Viridiplantae; phylum Streptophyta; class Magnoliopsida; order Brassicales; family Brassicaceae; genus Physaria; species Physaria fendleri. Next base: position 12,939,020 of record CM071721.1, on the reverse strand, counting down.
TCCAAACCAAATTTTACAGTAATTTTTGGGGTCCATATAAATTCAGATTTTCTGTTATTAAAGAAAAATCTATGGATTATTGAATTGCGAATGTGTGGGTAAATCCACTAAAAAAATTCACAACCATAAGCCTTCAACAACTTGCGTGGCATAGAAAAAAATTCCGAATAAAAGAAATTTAAATTATATTATATCAGCAACTCACACATGTATTCTACAAAAACATGATATTTTTGAATTGTGACACAATGGTTATATTAGGATAAACCAAACAATTATCTCAGTAAAATTAGAATAAAATTAGTAATTTCTAACTCACCACAATATAAATATTTTCCATTCATATTCTTTAATTTTCTGCATTTTGACGATTCACAATCAGTTTAATGACTTGACGTATATTAATTTTGTTAATCTGACCATTATCCTTCTCAATCCGACCTAAAATTTTGACTTGATAATTAATATTGTCTACATCTTCATAATGATAAACATTCATGTGCATTGCATCGGTTATGATTCAAATTGTACCTGTCAACACATGTTAATCCTTCTCACCTAATAATATATATGTATTTTGACTTGTGTTTTTAAAGATTTAAAAAATAAATAAATGAGTTTGGATCAAATCTATTTAGATGATTAATTTCGTACGTAGTAGACAATTTGTTCACGCAATCTCCAAAGCTTTTGCCGACCACACAACGTCTCTTTGTAGTTAATTTAAGCTTGGAATGTTTTATTAAGCAACGTGAAACTCCTGTTCCAATTGTATACTATAAATTATAGATATGTATTATATGTGTTTGATTATGAGATTATTCAAAATACAGTATTGACACGTTCATATTTTTCCGGAAATTTTGATTATTTATACGGTATTACGGTACATGTACGTATGTATACAAAATATTGTAAATACGGTATATTAAACGTATACAAACAAAGTATTGATTCATTTGGCTTTTTCTTCTGTATATACATTTAAATGCATAAATACAAAGTATAGTTAGTGTTTATTAATTACAGTATACAAAGTATTTACTTACGACAAACTGTGTATCTGAGATATATGTTAAACGTATACGAAAGTGGCGGTACCGTATTTATCCAATTTATTAATTTATGGCCTATATGATTATCTTCGAAGAGTTTCAGTATATTTAACTATTATTATGTTAGTTAATATCCATTTCATCTTCTAGAGTTATTGTTAATCTAACTCTTTACTTCATGGAAACCATTTTTTTACTGAATAAATTTAACATTTGAAAAGAAAAAAAAAAAAAATCCATTTATCAGGTTAGGTAAGACCAATAGTACTATACCTATAAAAATTACAGATAACATACGGTTATCAGATATAATCATCATAAGCTCATACTCATCTAACCTTCAAAAAAAGAAAAAAAAAAAAAAAAAAAAAAAAAAAAAAAGGAGTAAAAAAAAAAAAAAAAAAAAAAAAAACATCTTTAAAAAATATCAGAAAGTGGAACTTTTTTATATGCTAAAAGTGGGAGATCAAAGCGACAATTTCTAAAAAATATGTTCCATCTTTTTTTGTTTTCTCACCTGAATGATTGAAATTTTTTATAAAGTGGTATTTATTTGTCGCCTCCATTTTAACTTTTGGCTTTAGAATGTCCCTTTTGATAGCAAGTGTGTGATATGTGAGAAAGAAAGCTTACTTCAACTTTCACTTATTTTTTTTAGGGTTCTCATTGTCATTCACTAGTTTTTGTGGTCATGTGTTTCTTATAATTCCTCCTTTTTCTTTAAAGAAAGTAGTGTTTAGAATCATTAGGAGATGCTCTGATTTGTATGTAAACTTAACTTTGTAAAATTTGGTTCAAGTTTATAAAAAAAACAAATGACAGAAAAGATTTAAATGTCGATTCCTATATTAAGTAACCTCATTTTTCTAAAAATGTAATTTTGTTTTATAAAAAAAAAACAAATAAGAAAAAAAATTCCTTGAGTTATATATTGAGAATTCCATTATTACACGTATGTTTATGGGTATATTAACAAATATATTTAATTAATTCTAACATCACGAATACCTGAAATCAAAAACCATAGTAACAACACTATGTAATATTTGGAGGGTTTTTTTTTTTTTGGAAAACAATATTTGGAGATTATGTTCATAATTTTGTTAAAAAGAACAGTGCTAATTCCATCTCGGATTATAACCGTTGGCCCGAAAAGTACATACCAAAAGACCCTCACAGCGACAAAGGACAGAGATATAATAAGCCTAAAATTGAAATTTGATCATAACTGTGTATCTACCAAAGCTACTTGGTAGTAGTTGGTGTTTATTATTTCCACCCAAAAAAAAAAAAAATGTAATCACTTGGGTCTATCATTTAAGCTGACTTTTATGGTTCACATTTAAGTTACGTTGTGGACATCATATTTAATTTTAATAGAAGAAAACCCTTTCATGTTAAAATATCAGAAAATAAAAATCTTGTTGTTAAAATTCCAAAAGAAAAATCTGCAAACTTGGTTTCAAGTCTCAATGCTAGGGAAAAAATGTTTTCTGACTCTAATATCATGTGAGTTTGATAGAATTTGAACTAAAAATTGGTATATTGGTCAATGTCATTGATTTTTGTACTACTCAAAAAAATCTCATATTTTTTGAGAACCTTTTTCCACCACAAGTATTTACTATTTCTCATCTTCAAAGTGTAACCTCTAGTGTTACAGTCTAGCAAGCATTTATACTCATTGAAGTTATAGCTTATGGATTGAGTTGAAATGAAATAAAGAATGGATGAAAGAGAGAGACGTGTACTTTGCATGTAGACCATATAAACATCGGTGAACAATTTTATTTGGAAGCATATCCATAAATATCAAATTTTACAATAACAGAGTCAGGCTTGCTTTTACACCTATACAGCCTTATGTGGCGAACGTACGTTTTACGAATGGAGAGTGACTAGACCGGAAATTCATAATTTTTGGGTTAGATTGATAACCATGTACCGATACGGTACTGCTTTGACTATTAAAAAAAAAAAAAAAAAAAAAAAAAAAAAAAAAAAAAAAAAAAAAAAAAAAAAAAAAAAATGAATAACTATTCATTCTACATGACTATGAGAAGGCTTCAGGGCAAAAAGTGAATCTGAACAAATCGAGTATTATCTATGGTTCAAAGATGGACGCTGAGAGTAAGCAGCGGGTTAAGTCGAAGATGGGAATTCAGCAAGAGGGGGGTTCGGGAGTATATCTAGGGCTTCCGGAAGCTTTCGTAGGATCCAAGACAGCCACGCTAAAGTTTATAGAAGAGAAAACAAAGAACCGCATCAACTCTTGGCAGAATAAATATCTTTCTCCAGGAGGTAAGGAGGTTCTATTAAAGGCTGTAGCTTATGCTATCCCGGCATACACTATGTCATGTTACCTTATACCTAAGGAGATGATACAACGCTTGAATCAAGCCTTTGCGAAGTTCTGGTGGAAAAATACAAAAACAGGGAAAGGTATCCATTGGCTTGCTTGGGATAAGCTCACAAAGCGAAAGGAAGATGGCGGGCTCGGTTTTAGGCAACTTGAAGGCACAAATCAGGCACTGCTCGGGAAGCAATTCTGGCGTCTTGCCACAGCTCCCCATTCTCTGCTTGCTCGCACGTTCAAGGCGAGGTATTAAGAGATTTGGAAGGTCAATACAAGTGCAAAGCTTAAGCACTTTCTATGGAAGTGTAGTGTAGCAGCTCTAGCTGTTGGCACAGAAATGAAGAAGAAGCGGCTTATCCACGACGCAACATGTCAAGTGTGTGGAACAGAGCCAGAAGATGTGCAACATTTGCTCTTCAAATGTCCTATGGCGCGCGCAGTATGGTCACTATCCACTTATGCTGCGATTACTTATGATACAAGTTGCTCTTTATATGGTCTTCTTTATACTTGTATCAAGCTCAGTGATGCAGTCCCACCAACGGACAGAGAACTATGGCCCTGGATATTATGGCGAATATGGAAGATGAGAAATGCTCTAGTCTTTCAGAATCAAAAGCCAGATATAATGTTTGGTTATAATGCAGGAGAAATGCTCTAGTCTTTCAGAATCAAAAGCCAGATATAATGTTTGGTTATAATGCAGCTAAAGCAGATCATTACGAATGGATGCAACAGGTAACGGTGAACACGCCTCTGCTTCCTCAACCCACAATGACCTTAAATGGAGATATGCGATGGGTTCCGCCTAAGAGAGGAGCATTGAAGTGCAACACAGATGCAACTTGGCACAAGGACAAAGACAGATGTGGAGTTGGATGGGTTCTTAGAGATGATAGAGGCCAGCTGAAATTCTGGGGAGCCAAGACATATCCAAAGTTGAAATCACCATTAGACGCTGAGGTCCAGCTGAAATTCTGGGGAGCCAAGACATATCCAAAGTTGAAATCACCATTAGACGCTGAGGTCGCATCTCTAAGCTGGGCTACAAGATGTATTGGCAATATGGGATATGGGGAGGTCATCTTCGAATCGGATTCAGTGTCCACAGTAGAAGCAATGACGGATCCCCTCAAATGGCCAAGACTGCTTACTTTTTCTTCTGAGTTTCAGGACAAGATCACACGAGGACAAAAGCAATTCACAATCCAGAAGATAAGTAGAGAAAGGAATAAAGCGGCGGATGCAGTAGCAAACTACGCACAGACACAGGCGATTTACTTTGGCACGATTGATACTTCGGTCCCACTATGGTTACAACCATTTTTGGATGCAATTTGTTGAAACATTTTAATACGGTTTAATAAATTTGGTTATCGAGGAAAAAAAAAAAAACTATTCATTCGAAAAATTGTCTATTAAGGCTTGAACATTTCCAAATGGAGATTTCTACATCGTGAATCATGTACCCATGTTTTAAACGTATCAGCCTGTTAATTAAATATTTAATAAATTAATTCTCATACCTATATTTAGAATATTTATATACTTAAAATATTATTATCATATTTATTAATTAATTTTAAAATAAATTAATTTTAAATATTTAATAAATTAATATTCATACCTATATTTAGAATATTGTTAACATATTTAATAACTAATGGTAAAAATATTTAAAAGTATTAAAAATATATCAAAAAAGTAAAAAAAAAATATTTTCGAAAATAAAGATTTTCAATATTTATTATTTTAACATGTTATTTTATCATGAATACTTAATTTTTAAAAACTATAAATATATTATTTTCAAAATTGATTATTCATAATTCTTTTTTAAATGATTTAAATAAATCTTCTTATAGTATTTGTGAAGTACTATTTTAGATTTCCTGAATTTGTCCATATATTTACGGGTAGTTACATCATGTTTTAAAATGAATTAATTTTATATATTTAATAGTCTAATTCTCATACCTATATTTAAAATATTGTTACCATATTTAATAATTAATTAATATTCTTTATCCACTAAATCTACCAAAATAAAATAAAATTCAGTTTAAAAAATTTGTATATATTATCAATATTATCAATTAGTTCATATTTTTATATTATATATATATAATGTATATGATTAGTATCACTTAATTCAAAAGAAATAAATACAAAAAATTAAAACAAATTTTGAAAATGAAATCGACTATTCATATTTTTTTAGTTAGAGAATAAATATTTTCAAATTATTATGTAGATGATAAGTATCAATAAAATTGAAAAAAAATTCTACAAATATGATAAGTATTAAACAAATCAAACAAATCGAATATCATAGATTCATTTTATGGGGTAATATATTACGGGTAGATTTTTGTTATAATATTAAATTTAAAATTTTAGATTGCATACTATAAGAAGATATTTGATTATAAGAAGATATTTTATTATTAATTTTTTTGATCATAAAAATTATAATGTTAAATATATTTACTAAATTTAAAAAGTATAACATAAACCAACAGAATAATAAAACTTTTAAATGAAATACAAAAATATAAAAGTATATAATATTATATGTCTAATATATAATTTTAAAATAAATAAAAATTGTAATCTATCAATAATGTGATAATTTGTGTTGTTATAACATATTAGATTTGGAAATGAAATAATTATTGATCTTTTTAAATCGTTGTAATATTTGATTATAAAATACGGATAATTGAATGTTAGACTTGATATTTAATACAAAATGAGTATTTGATAATCTTGTATATAGTACTAGATTATTACCT
>CM071721.1:12861235-12871667 GCA_036630335.1 Physaria fendleri | reverse complement strand
GATGATAAAACGAGATAAATTATACGATTAATTAAGAAATTTTTAGATGATGGTTTAGTCCGGTATGACGAATTAGGTGTCAAATTGTGAGAATCAAATAGTTTGGGACTGAAATTTGGAAATTTGAGACCCTAATAGTTTAGGGCTAAAAAGTGAGAAACGCAATAGTACGGGGCCAATTAATCCGTCAACCTTTTTTTTTTTGATAAAAAAAATACTAACTAGGCTTTGTTACACAAAATTCGGATATGGTTCATATAATTTTAGTTCGTGTAGTGTAATCTTTTTTCTACCATCTTGATTATTATGAATTCCGATTTGATTTTATGTAAAATTTTAATCTCTAGCTAATACATGACATGTATTTTTGTTAGGTACCCCGATGATGTTTATGATCGTAAATGGTATCCATTCTTTGATGCAATAGAATGGACAGAACTAACAACAAATCTCAACATAAACAGTTCTAACAGTTATGCAACACCACAAGTTGTAATGGCGTCAGCCTCAACACCTATAACTACATCTGCACTGTGGAACTTCACATGGTTATTGCCATCTTCCAATACCCAAATCTACATATACATGCATTTTGCCGAGATTCAAACTCTAACGTCCAACGAGACCCGAGAATTCAAAGTGACATTCAATGGAAACATTGCTTACGAAAAATATAGTCCTGTACCCTTAGACGCGGAAACTATATTCTATTCGAAACCACAACAATGTGAAGGTGGGAAATGTCTTTTGGAGTTAACAAAAACACCAAAGTCTACTCTTCCTCCTCTCATGAATGCTCTTGAGGTTTTCACCGTGCTCGATCTCCCACAGTTAGGAACAAATTCAGATGATGGTATGTCTAAATATATGATTACATTTTCTTTACATAGAAATCTTAAGGTAACACTAACTTTATTATATATAGTTTCTGCTATGAAGAGTATTCAAAATACTTATGGATTGAGTAAAATAAGCTGGCAAGGGGATCCATGCGTACCTAAACAGTTTATATGGGACGGATTAAACTGCAATAGTCTTGAAATTTCCACGCCTCCTACGATCACTTCCTTGTAAGATCAGTCTTTTAAAATTATTGTATTACATATTTGTCACATGTTTTTATCTTCATCTGATATATGTGCATATATTTATGTCTATAGAAACTTATCCTCAAGTAATTTAACCGGGATCATCACGCATTACATTCAAAATCTAACACATCTACAAGAATTGTAAGTATTTTTCATTTCACATTTGAGCATATGATAAATATTGTATCTTATTTATAACATATTTTGTACTTCAAATGTTTATTTAGAGATTTGTCAAATAACAATTTGACTGGAGGAGTACCTGAATTTCTTGCTGACATAAAATCACTCTTAGTCATGTGAGTCATTTATTAAAGATAATGGTACATTTTCTTATCTATTATCTTGTTCCACTATCTATGTTTCTAATTTGTTTCTCTCTTTCAACAGAAATTTAAGTGGGAACAATCTTAATGGCACTGTTCCTCAAACTCTTCTACACAAGAAAGGACTAAAGTTGAAGTAATATTCTTTATTATATCATATTTTATTCATGAGAATACATAAAAACTGATATGTTCAACAATACTAAAAATGTTTTTAACCCATAGTGTTGAAGGAAACTCGGATCTTATTTGTCCGAATGGATTATGTGTAAACAAAGCTGAAGGCGGTGCCAAGAAAAAGACAATGGTAGTACCAATTGTTGCATCAGTTGCGTCTGTGGCTGTTCTTGGATTTGCATTGGCTCTCTTCTTTATATTCAAAAAGAAAAACACATCAAACAGTCAAGGTATACACACAACAAAAAGCACTATTAAATTGCCTAAATCCATATGTTATGTATGCAATGTCTCATTTATACTGATGCATTGTAACTTTAGGTCCATCATCATATACACAAGTTTCAGATAGAACAACCGGATCTTCAGAGGCGACAATAATGACTAAGAACAGAAGGTTTACATACTCAGAGGTTGTAAAAATGACAGATAACTTTAAAAGAATTCTTGGTAAAGGAGGATTTGGAATGGTTTATCATGGAACTGTAAATGGTACTGAACAAGTAGCCGTTAAAATGCTCTCACACTCATCTTCTCAAGGATATAAAGAATTCAAAGCAGAGGTTAGCCTTAGAAAAGTTTGTAGAAGTTGCACAATTGTTCTTTAAGAGTAACATATCAACTTTTGGATGTATTGTTCTTTCACTCTTCTAGGTGGAACTTCTTCTCAGAGTTCACCACAAAAATTTGGTTGGCCTTGTTGGATATTGTGATGAAGGAGAAAACTTGGCTCTTATCTACGAGTACATGGCTAATGGAGACTTGAGAGAACATATGTCTGGAAAACGAGGTGGATCGATTCTGAATTGGGAAACAAGATTAAAAATAGTTGTCGAGTCTGCGCAAGGTTTGATATAAAACTTCACGTTTTCATCCTTCTATTTGATTAAAATCTTGATGAAAATGAAACTTGTTAAATAGGATTGGAATATTTGCATAATGGATGCAAACCACCAATGGTACATAGGGATGTCAAGACTACAAATATATTGTTGAATGAACATTTCAATGCCAAGCTAGCTGATTTTGGGCTTTCGAGATCTTTTCCTATTGAAGGAGAAACTCATGTGTCCACGGTGGTTGCTGGAACTCCTGGATATCTTGATCCAGAGTAAGTTTCATATATTTTATTTTTCATTAATTTTGAGATAATTTATCAGTTTTTATCATTCAGATATAACCAATATTATATATACTTTTTGCAGATATTATAGAACAAATTGGTTGAACGAAAAAAGTGATGTCTATAGCTTCGGAATTGTACTATTAGAGATCATCACAAACCAACCTGTGATAAATCAAAGTCGTGAAAAGGCACATATAGCAGAATGGGTGGGTGTAATGCTTACAAAAGGAGACATTCAAAACATAATGGATCCAAAACTCTATGGAGATTATGACTCTGGTTCTGTCTGGAGAGCAGTTGAACTAGCTATGTTGTGTCTAAATCCTTCTTCAGTTAGAAGACCAACAATGTCGCAAGTTGTTATTGAATTAAACGAATGCTTGGCATCTGAAAAGTCAAGAGGAGGAACGAGTCAAAACATGAACACACAGAATTCTATTGAAGTGAGCATGAACTTTGATTTTGGATCTACCCCTGATGCTCGTTAATTAAGACTGCATAGTCATTTATCTTTGTTTTCTTGAGTTCATTTTCGCTATTTTTAAACTATATTTGCAAAAAAGTTCTAATGACTTTATATGATTTGATGAATGTAATTTATTGGAATCAAGATAAGTAACAAAGACTCGTTCTATAGGAAATAAATAAAAATATATCCAATCATAACTTTTTTTTGGGTGAAAAACCAACTAATTTAGTTATACAACAACGCACATTTAAGTAAATTAAGGGTTTCTTCTATTCCCAAAAGAAAGTAACGATGCCGACAAAGAAGCTTCCAGAGGTCTTGGAGGATGAGATACTAGCTCGTGTTCCACCTCTATCTCTCGCTCGATTTCGAACCGTTTGCAAACGATGGAACACAGTTATCGACGATAAGAGATTCATCAAGCATCACTTGGATTGCGTCTCTCCTCAATTCATCTTACGAACCCATGATTCAAAGATTTATTCAATATGCATCAATCTCGATGATTCCTTACAGGTGCGTGAGCTTAACCTAGAAACTCAGGGTACTAAGGAACTTAGGTTATATCGAAACATTTATCATTACGAAGGGTTATTATTATGTCCTGATTTGTCTGACGAGCTTGCGATCTGGAATCCATGGTTGAAACAAGAAACTAAATGGATTAAGAGGCATAGGTTCAATTTTGTTGGACTAGGATATGATAATAGTGGATCTCATAAGAGTTACAAGATCTTAGGGATTAATTATCGTTACTCAGGAGAAGAGGTACTCGCTGATAGGTCCATAGTTTACCCAAGAGTTTGGATCTACGAATTTGCAACCAATGCGTGGAAAGATCTTAACTTTGGTCCAATCGATTGGTACTATTTATCTCCGTGTACTGTTGTTTTATCTTTGAATGGAACTTTGTATTGGATTGCTGCTAGAGTTGATGCTGGTGATGTCCGTAGTACTTTTGTCCAAAGCTTTGATTTTTCTACGGAGAGATTTAAGCCTTTTTGTCACTTGCCGCCTACTAAGGGTACTGAACTCCTCGGGGTTTTTAGGGGAGATCGGCTATCTGTGTTGGAACAAATCACGACAACGAGGAAGATCAATGTGTGGGTGACTAAGAACAAGATTGGTGGAGATACCAATGAGCTTGTGTCATGGGGATTGTTAATGACAGTGTCGATACCAAACTTCCCATTATTAGAAAATCATTTTCGCTCTAACTCTCGGCCGAGTTATTTCATGGATAACAATAATGATAAGAGGCTCATAGTCTGTACTTGTGATGAAGAAAGTGGAAAGCCTTGCATCTACATTGTTAAGGAAGATAGGTTCAAGAAGGTTGAAATAGGTTTTGAGGTTGAATCTTGGCCTTTTCATGTTGTTTATGTCCCTAGTTTGGTTCCTATTCCTTCATCTCAAGACCTACAATCATGATTTTCTTGTTATGCGTTTTTTTTTTTCTTTTCTTGTGAGCCAAAAATAACGTAAACTGTTTTTTCAGCCTTTTATGAGCCAATAATATGGTTACTCCTTAAGTTTTTGGAGTAGGAATGAATTTCCCGTCTAAAACACCTGCAATTCCTACAGCAGTCCATGTCACTCTTAGCTTTAATGGACTGAACGTAATGGTAGATTTCACTCATCTTAAAATCAATCTCCTCATGTTCTATTGAGACACAAATTGATAAGCAGACCAGGAATATCATCCTTACTCACCAAAGTTCTACAAAATATTTTACAACTTCTCTGTAACTCTTTTTTTAGAAAAAAAAAATGGAGTCGCAGTGTAAGACTAATAGCCTCTTTTTATTGGATTAATAAAGCTTACATAATATCAAATGTACAAATGATTATACATATATTTTGTTTTAATATTATAACCCCATATTTACTGTATTTCTGAAGGAATGTGTGAATTGTTAAAAATTGATTTGAGTTTGAAATATCAAATTGCATGTGTAAAGAAATAAGATGGGTGTTCAGACCACTTGATGCAGACGTGATTCATTTACATTTCTTCTGTAGTGGACTTTTATTGGGCCTTTTCTCTTTATTTGTTGGTGTCTTTCAGGCCCATATGGTGTTGTATATTTTTTACACTTTTGAAGTATATAAAAAAAGAAGTATAAACTTCTTAATTTAGAAACACACCATGATACAATTTAACAATTTCAGTGATATATAATGATTCTAAACAAAACAAAAAAAGCTACGATATAGTCAAATATACATGGAAATGGTATCTAGTATTTATAAATAAGGGCATATTTAATTGAACGTCAAAATTATTAGCTAGCGTATGTAATGTGGAACAAGTTAGAAAATGGATTTCGTTTTCTAAAATAAGAACAAGTTGAGGAACAATAAAGATAGGTATACCATAATATTTGATGATTGTAGACAACTTGTATGCTATTTTTTATATTATTTTTTTCAATTTAAGCCAAGAAGTTGCCAAGTTGATGAAATCAAAAAATATTCGATCAGCTAAAATGTATCCCCTGATTTGAGAAGCTACTCTGTTATTACAATTTAATTTTCTTATAACAAACGTTTTTAGGAGGGCACTAATAAATTGACATTTGTACTAATAAGGTTGTTGGTTTATGGACTTATGATTAGTAGGATCAAAATCTTGGATTAATTAAGATATAAATAGTAATCGAGGTGATATTAAAACATTCTAAAAATAGGTTGCTTCACAAGTACATCTTTGTCTAAAACGTTACATGGAAACAAACAAAAGATCATAACCGTTCAATTAAAAAGTCAACAAGAATGATCTATTTCTCTTATCTCACCAGCTTGCAACACCTATCGAATCCCTGACTTTTTCTTTTGATTTATTATTATATACTTTTAAAATCTTTTATATAATTATATTTTTCTTAGAATTTTCTGTTTGTTGGGAGTCAACTTGATGATATGGTTTTATGTTATTAAAATAATGGATTATATAAAATCTACTAAATCATCCAATTTATAATTTTGACTTTATATGTTAGTCGTTATAGATAATAACAAACTACCAAATCAAGTCGATTGCGTTATGACAGAAACTTGTTTTCATATTAACCACACTTCAAAATCTTCTATTCCGGAACCGAGACACTTACAAGTGTATAACTTGTTTTTTTCCCCTCTTAACTCGTTGTTTTATCCGATAGATGTAAAAATATCTTTCTTCTTCCGAGTAAAGTTTTGGGATAAACCAAGGTACTTCCCATTTCTTTGATATCCCTAACAGACGTTTGCATTCCTCTTTGGTGGTGATAGGTGCTTTAGAGGAGAAAGTAACTGTGGACTTAGACGCGTTTATAACCTAGCCTGAGACCATAACGGTCTAGGATGCAAGCTCAAAAGACCAGTTCTTATTAATAAAATGAGTTTAGAGAAAAAAACATATCGTTTTATCTGAAAATAGCCTCTCTTTTTTTGTCATGACCAAAAATAGCACTTTGTTTTGAAAATTAGCTTTTAAGTAAGTGTATATTGCAAAAATATAGGTCTAACTCACATGAAATGATCAAAAGACTAGTTCAATAGAGAAAGTTTTATATATATATATATATATATATATAATAGTCCTCAAATTTTCAAAATCTCAAAGATTCTAACACTCTCACATTGAATATATATATAATAGTCCTCAAATTTTCAAAATCTCAAAGATTCTAACACTCTCACATTGAAGTTTTGTATCTAAAAGTATCCTTGAGTATATCCCAACATCAAGAAGTTTAAATTTGAATTTTGATATTATATTACAACTATAGATCTAACTCACTTGATTTTTTTTTGATATATACCTACTTTTCATTTAGATAATAAAGAGCTCTATTTGAAGACTCTGAGTCTCTGATTAAGACAATATAGCCAAGTCAAAAAGAAAAATACATCGATCAAAAGGACATAATAAAATAATATTAAAGGAAGGAGAATGTGTTTAAGGAGGTTAAGGGACGAAACAAGACAAAAACCAAAAGACAAAAAAGAAGAATAAAAAGATGGAGATTGAAAGAGAGAAGCATGTGGTGAGCATTTTAGGGTTTACCAGTCAGGTTTAGTTACATTCTCAAGACGCACGCCTTCATTATTCTCAACTCTTTACTAATCTCTATTCAACTTTTGTTTTTAAACTTCCATCTTTTTTTAAACTTCCATCTTTTTAATTTTATATCCAAGAATTTCATTTCCTTTGAAAATAAAATTAGATGCATAATTAGTTTCTTCAACTATATACCTTCCAACTTCCAAAAAAGATAATGTTCTTCTTTTTTTTTTTTGGCTGAAGAAGATAATGTTCAAAGTGCCAATTTTATATCTATATACAGTCACAAACTAAATAACCTTGCAATATAGTTATACATCATATATACATATAATATTTCTAAGCACAAGCAAAACAAATATATGCACATAACCATTTTTTTAATAAAAACATTTTTATATTGAAAATGTTTGGATAATTTATAAAAATATTTTTATATAATGATATATTTTAATAAATTTTAAAAATACATAAAACAACCCATTTTTCTGTTGATTGTGATCTTATAAATTTTAGGCCAGTCCTGCATACGTATTATAAAGATATACAGGGTTTCTTTTTATTTCTATTTTTAGTTTTATTTTTATTTTTTTTTTCTGTTAATAATACATGGTTTATTGAATACTCTAAAAAAGAGAAAAAGATGATGTTATATTATAACACTCCAAAAAAGAGATCTCCAAGTAAAGCTAAAACTTTTTATGAAACTAAAAGAAAAAAGAATGTTGAAAGAGATAGATTGCACTAAAGAAACACCTTTGTTGATAATCATAGCTTCATAATTGCAATTATCTTACGTTTTCTTTTCTTTAATAAAGTAATAAAAGGGGTTAAAATGTTGTTGCGGCTCTGTTTTTCACAATTTTTCAACCCCTCGAATTCCACAGATTCTACAAAAAGATTTATAAAAACAAACAACCAAACTTTATATTAAAAGAAAGGCAAAACAAAGACTAGAAAGTGTAAACAACACTGCCCGACGCCACCCTTCTTACACAACAAGTACCTTTCTTGAGAACTGCTAAAAACAATCAAGACGTCATGATTCTGCTGATGATGATGATGATGAACGAACTCAAACGTTTGAATCTGTCGAATCTGAATTTTTGTAATTGTTTGATCTGATTAGGGTTTTGTAAAAGGAAGAAAAGATGGGTGAAAGAAGGGAAACGAAGGAGGAGCAGAGGAGAAAGAGAGATTGGTTGAGTCATGCTTGGGTCTCAAGTTTTCTAAAGCCTTTACTTGTGCTCTAAGGAACTTGAGATAATTAGCAGCTTCATCAAGCATTGAAGCAGTGTCCATCTTCGTCCCACCTGGAACCAGTTTTTGCAAAACCCTAATCTTCTCACTTATCCTCTCCCTTCTCTGCCTTGCTGCAACAGTTTGAGGATCCGTAGATATCTTTACGTTCTTCCTTTTAGGTTTCTCAACAATCTCTAAACCAAAGTTAACTGGTCTAAATGCAGCTGCTCTGTATATCATCTCCTTCATCTGCGCAATCGCCTCTGCATCTGGCTCGGCATTATCAGACACACACGTTGAATGTTGGAAACTTATGTTTGTTGAACAGCCTCTTTCTTTTTCTGTTCTTGGTTTCTTCGATTTCGATTCGTATATGAGTTTGAAACCTTCCTTCTCTGATTGATCTTGCGGATGAACAAGACGGAAGTGACTTCCTTTCTCATCTCCTTCTCTGTTTCTCTTCAAAGACTTGGGATTTATCGTTGTTGTTGTTGTTTGAGTAGTGATCTCTTTGTTCTCAGACTCTGCAGATGAGACTCCACCAAAGCTCCAAAGAGTCTGACAATCTGAGAAAAGCACAGATATCCCTTCATCATCTTCCGTTGAAGTGTTTGACCAATCGAGTGATGATGGATCTATGGAACTAGCTCTGTTTCCATCATGTTGCTGCTGTTGAATCTCACCTAAGACTCCAGCATCAGACATGAAACAGCTGCTGAGATTCGGATTAATGAGTTGGTGATGATGATAAGAAGAAGAAGAAGAACAGAACTCTCGAGCCATTAACTCATTTCCTGTCCAAATCAAATCCGATCCTTGATGCTCCATGGTTTCATGTTCTCGTGTCATTCCATACATAGCTTGAGCGTAAACAGATTCCAATCCTTCCATCAGATCAAACCCAATCCTAAGCAAACACACAAAAGAAACACAAATGTGAGAATCTAACGCAGAAACAGAGCATGCAGGGAAAAGAAAAAGCTGATCTTTAAACAAACCTTGTTGTAATAATAACGGCAGCACATGAAAGAATTGAAAGCAGAAGAAGAGAAAGAAAAAACAGATGAGTTCACAGGAAACTTCAGAAACGTTTCTTCTGTCTTAAAGAGATAAAACCCCAAAAGGGAATGAAAGAGAAACAGAGGAAAGAAACAGAATGAAGAATTGCTGAGAAAGGAAAGAAAGTAAAAGAGTCTGTGAATAAAATTTATTTCTGTGCTATAGAAAGCTTTGTTTCTGTTTATGTTTCAGTTCTGTAATGAGCTCTCTGCAAGAGTTGTAGATAGTTTCTGTAAGTAAATACTTGAAAGCTCTCTATAGTCTATAGACACCTTCTTTGCATACCGAGATTTGTTATTTTGCACATACATATATATATATATATAGATATAGATAGATATAAAATAAAATAAGAAATAGTATTTATTAAAAAGGTCCCAAATTTTGATGAGATCAATTGTTCCTCTGTATCAAGCACTAGTTCTGTACTTCTGTAAGATTGGTATGTATGGGTTAACTTTAGAATTAGGAAGTGAAACACAACGGTCTGTTATCAATAACCCATTTTTTTTGTTTTTTTTTTGTTAAATCAAGGTAAATCTCAGCTGGAAACCGACCAGACTATTCCTTAGGGGAGAAAGCAGTCTGTCGAATCACTCACTCAGGCTGTCTACGTGGCAGACAACGGGTGTCCAAGATAATCATGATTTTGTTCCCGCCGGGACTCGAACCCCTGATAATGATTATGCTCACCATGAGAGGCCTAACCATTGGGCCACGATCAGTCGGACAATAACCCATTATTTATCATAAATTTTTAAACACACATATGTCAAGAGAAAGCTTATCTATATTTAATCGAGAATCAATTACAGCCAATACCACCACTTTTGGTAAACCTTGTCAAAAGTAGCACGTTGACTCGGTATATCTGATTTTTTGTCGTTTACCGAG
>CM071721.1:12694999-12705444 GCA_036630335.1 Physaria fendleri | reverse complement strand
GTTCAAGGCAGATATGATGATAAATAAGACAATGGAGAAAGATGGAATTGTGGCTAATAAGAGGTTCTTTTTGGAAGCCCTTTGAAGTTTTGGGTCAAGAAGACTCTGGAATTCTCAGGAAATCAGTTGGTCTGAGCAGGCCACGACAGAGTTCTAGTAACCAAACAGGCCAAGACAAAGATGTAAAACTGAACAAACCCTATGCTGAATGTGAATCTGACGAGTTATCCATGTCCTTTTCCTGATTACTGCTTACTATTATTCTTCTTACCCATCTGTAACTAAGAAAACATACACATGATGACTCCATTGTCAAAACTAAAGTTCAAATTCTAAATTGTTCTTATCGTTAACATACTCTTTTTGTCAACGAAAATCAACATTACTTAAAACGTCTACTCAGAGCTTAATCAGCAATCACATAAGGAATCTCTTTTTGAGACGTCATCAGTTCTTAAATTATTTGATACTACTAAAAGATAAGCTTGAGACGTCATCAGTTCTTAAATTATTTGATACTACTAAAAGATAAGCACTAAACAAAATGAGTCATTTAACTCTTAAAAAGTACTCACTAGTGTTGGAGTATATCTATCTATAAATGTCTGTATCTCCACACACTCTTTAACTCATCCGTACAGAAAATGACGTTACAAAGGCAACTCCTCAAGAGAGCTCTCCACAGAGCTTCTCATTCTTCCGCTAATCATCATCATCTCCGTCATGCTTTCTCTACTTCTCCTTCTTTCACCGATTCTCCGCCTCAGCTTCCGCCGTTCGATTACCAGCCACGGCCTTATACTGGTCCTTCCGCCGATGAAGTTTTCCAGAAACGAAAGAAGTTTCTTGGACCTTCTCTTTTCCACTTCTACCAAAAGCCTGTACGTTCATTTTCCGTTTTCCCTTTGTTTATGTGATCTGACGTGATCTCTCTGAAAATCGAATTGAAAGTTTGCTTTTTTTGGTTTTGTGGCGATCGCAAGCCTGGAATTCGAATTTTTGTTTTAGCGAATTTCAATTTCTCAAGCGCCCGATTGTTGCATAATTTACTATCATTGTTTAGGGTTTCAACTTTGTTATTATCGAAGATCTCATCCTGATATTCTTAATGCTATTACTGAACAGAGCAAGCTTCTTCAGCATGCAACAACCATTTACTTACATCATGCCATAGGCGATTTCGCTGAAGCATTAGCTGCCAAGATGCCTGGAAATCTAAAGGTACTTGAGATTTAAAGAAAGCAGTCCGAAGCAATTCGAGAATAGGTTCCTGTTGCTGCTTTCTTGAAGAATCAACAAGCTTCATTATATGGATGCAGGTTGTCTACTTTGTAAATTCTGGCTCAGAAGCTAATGAGTTGGCAATGATGATGGCCAGACTTTACACTGGTAGCCTTGAGATGATTTCGTTGAGAAATGCTTATCATGGTGGAAGTTCTAATACTATTGGATTGACAGCTCTTAACACATGGAAGTACCCATTACCACAGGTTTGTCCCTAAACTTTCATTTAGGGAAAACTTGTATTGATGCCGTATAAATGTTAATCCACACAAAACATAGATACCGTCTCTAGCATTAATTTGTGTCTCATTGCGCTTTAGTGACCATTTAGTGTTCTGAAATTTCAAGCCAAATCCGTTATCGTGCAGGGGGAAATCCATCACGTTGTAAATCCAAATCCATACCGCGGAGTATTTGGCTCTGATGGTTCTCTTTATGCTAAAGATGTCAAAGACCATATCGAGTATGGTACCTCAGGGAAAGTAGCTGGATTTATTGCAGAGACCATCCAGGTTTTTTTTGTTTAAACAAGCTATCAATTGAAATGTAGTGTCTTTTGATGTACCCCACCCTTTTGTGTAATAATGTTTACTCCAGGGAGTTGGGGGAGCTGTAGAATTGGCTCCTGGTTACTTAAAGTCTGTTTATGCTTTTCTCTAAAATCTTTGACTAGTTTTTCTGTTACTTAACAAACCTGTGTCGTCTTGTTAATAATTCGTACTGATTTCAGGGGATTGGAAACGGATTGCCATTAGGAGCTGTGGTAACAACAGCAGAAATCGCAAGTGTTTTAGCAAGCAAGATTCAGTTCAACACTTTTGGTGGAAATCCGGTTTGCTCAGCTGGTGGACTTGCGGTTCTAAATGTTATTGACAAGGAAAAACGCCAAGCACATTGTGCTGAAGTGGGTTCACACCTTATTCAACGTTTGAAAGATCTGCAGAAAAGACATGATAGTAAGCACCAAGCAATGTTTGAACTTTTTGTTTAAAATGAGATCATTACTCTGATTTTACTTTAAACCGTGTATGTTTGGTTTCAGTCATTGGAGATGTGAGAGGAAGAGGATTAATGGTTGGGATTGAGCTTGTGAGCGACCGGAAAGACAAGACACCAGCTAAGGATGAAACAGCTGTCTTGTTTGAGCAACTTAGAGGTAAACAACATCAAAGCCAATGCATCGATTTTACAAGGGTTTTAAGCACCAACTGGTTAATCAGAATGTTTTGCTGTTTTGTCTTAATGAAGAACTTGGGATTCTGGTTGGAAAAGGAGGACTTCATGGGAACGTTTTCAGGATAAAGCCACCAATGTGTTTCACTAAAGGAGATGCAGGTAGCTTGATATATTTTGTTTCAAAAGGAAAAGAAGATTGTATATTATATTAATGAATTGTGTTTTGTATCCACAGATTTCTTGGTAGATGCTTTGGACTATGCCATCTCCAGGTTGTGAAGAATGATCATGGAACTAATGAACCGTATGATCTGTTGTTTTAATGTTACTGTGTCTTAATGATGAACCAATCCAAGTCTCACCTCCTATGGTGTTAGAAATATTTCTTTCCGACCAAAATAACTCCGACAACGACGACTCTCCTTGCTTTTAATTTCCAGGGCAATGATGAATCTAAATTGAATGGACAATAAATGGAGATATGGAATCTTAATGTACTTGTATGTATATTAATGCTTCTTTCATATGTATGATATTGCAAGCCTACTCAAAATCGAGGTATTTTATTATGCATTACTAAGAAATTTTATGGTTAATGTTTTGTGGATTTTTCTTTGATAATTATTTTATAAAAATTCAAAAAAAAAAAAAAAAAAAAAAAGTTTAACAAATACTATAACACAAGGTGATTTGATTTTTCGGCAGCATCTTGCAAGATAATTATTTAAAGTATTATAATAAAATATCGGAATATTAAATAATAAATTATTATTTTTAAACTATAATGACGTGTTTGTAAATATTATTTGTGAGAGTGATTATGATAATGATAATTTGTTAATGATAATTGTTAAAAATATTATAATAAAATATCAATTATTCAGTAATAATATAATACTATATAAATTATTTTTTCAGTTTTCCACATAAGTTTTAGTTATTTATTTTTATTATTCACACACAAATACTCTTTTTGTATTACTTGACTTTTTACAATGAAAATCGTTATTTAATTAATTTAAAATTTCAAAAAATAATGACTTGTAGTTAATTTGATAATCAATAAACTATTCGAAATGTATTCCTATATAGATATATATATATATTGAATATAATAAAATAAATCTTAATTTATAATTAATGTTTCCATAATCCAATAATTTTAATTTATTTTCTAGAAATTCTTAAATGATTTGAAGTATGAAACTAATTATAAAAAAGAAGTCATTATTAAACAAGTTTCTGATTTTATGGATGAAAAATTATGTTAGATATAAATATATTTATATATCTTCCAATAACCATTATGAACACGTCTCTCGTTTTTATTCCGTAAATAAGTTTCTCATCTGAAAAATAAAAAAGTCAGAATCAAAAAGGAGAATTTCCAAGAAAAGACAGCAATCGTGGCGAAGCTATATAAGAAAGAGGAGGGGAGACAGAAAGCAATGGAAGAAGAGGAAGAAGACATGTACGAAGACGCCACGGCGTGTAACACACCAGCCAGAGTCAACACGCCTTTGTCCGTAATCACAGAGGCGTTTGAACATCTGGCCGATTTGCTGGAACCCAAAAGATCTGAGACCCAAGACGAAGAAGAAGATGGATTGAGGCTTGATGATTTTTGTAGTGCGTGTACTCACGTCTCTGTTCTCTTCAATTGTCTTGGATTCGCCTTCAAATTTGCAGAAATGGAGTATGTCGCCAAGGTTAAGGATTTGGTTGAGGCTTCTAAAACGTTCGACACGTTACAGAACATTCTCGATCTTGACGTAGAGAGATCAACGGTGAAAACACCGGGAAGTCATTCGCGTAACCTGAGAAGGGTTCGACAAGGCTTAGATCTGATTAGAGCCATCTTCCAACAATTCTTGATCGCAGATGATTTCTTCCAATAACCATTATGAACACGTCTCTCGTTTTTATTCCGTAAATAAGTTTCTCATCTGAAAAAAAAAACAAAGTCAGAATCAAAAGGAGAATTTCCAAGAAAAGACAGCAATCGTGGCGAAGCTATATAAGAAAGAGGAGGGGAGACAGAAAGCAATGGAAGAAGAGGAAGAAGACATGTACGAAGACGCCACGGCGTGTAACACACCAGCCAGAGTCAACACGCCTTTGTCCGTAATCACAGAGGCGTTTGAACATCTGGCCGATTTGCTGGAACCCAAAAGATCTGAGACCCAAGAAGAAGAAGATGGATTGAGGCTTGATGACTTTTGTAGTGCGTGTACTCACGTCTCTGTTCTCTTCAATTGTCTTGGATTCGCATTCAAATTTGCAGAAATGGAGTATGTCGCCAAGGTTAAGGATTTGGTTGAGGCTTCTAAAACGTTCGACACGTTACAGAACATTCTTGATCTTGACGTGGAGAGATCAACGGTGAAAACACCGGGAAGTCATTCTCGTAACCTAAGAAGGGTTCGACAAGGCTTAGATCTGATTAGAGCCATCTTCCAACAATTCTTGATCGCAGATGATTCAACGAAACTGATCAATCTGTTGAGAAAAACATGAGGAGGTACATGGAAGCGTCGCGACCCATCATTGCCTATATTGACAAGCTTTACCTTGAAAGGAACATTAAACTCGATTGGTAATTTCTTCTTCTTCTTCTTCTTCTTTTTTTTGTTCTACACCAAATTTATCCATTCAGACATTAACTGTTATTTTGTAAATTACTATTACTATGATCCTTATTAAATTTTGATCTCGTTAATTCAAAACTGGTGCTTTTGTCCGAGCCCCCAAAAAGACCTTATGTATCGTGCTGCCGATCAAAACGTTTGTTTAATATTATTATTATCATCATCATTTATCTCGTAAACTAATAATTGGAGCTTTGGTTTTATTATCATCATCATTTATCTCGTAAACTAATAATTGGAGCTTTGGTTCGAGGCCCCCAAAAAATTATTCCTCACCTTATGTAAACTTGTTTAGCAAATCAAAGCGTTCTTCAAACAAAGAATGCATTTGATCTTTTACATTCTGTCTGAATCCACTCATGTATGCGCGACAAGTCAAAACACTGGAACTTGTGTTGTATGCTCAGCTTACTCGAACACCATTACATGTGTGTTTTGTTAAGCGATAAGATAACAATGTGTGTATCTTAACCAACAATTGTTCATAGCTACATCAAGAAGGATCGTGACAAGAAAAGAAAGAAAAAAACCCAACTTTTGTCCAAAGTGAGTTGTATTCCTAATAGCCTGGTACGGAAATAATGACATTAAATCCCCTCCCACCCAAATCAGCAAGATCACTTCTTATTAGCTGCAAGTTTAGCTGCAACTTGTTCCTCTGTCAAGGGTAAGTAATATATCCTGGGGATTGCTTTTGTCTTCCTGAAAAGATCATCAAGAGTGACAATGGGGGGTTCTTGTTCTTCAGGGACTAAGGTAGGTCGAGGAGGAAGAGGAAGACGTTCTACGACAGGAGGTGGTTTGGCCAGAGGCGGTGGTGGTGGAAGAACAGTTGGAGGTGGCCGTGAAGGAGCCTGAGCTTGTGGCTGAGACTGTGTTGGAGGAAGCAAAGGAGGTTCCAGTTTTGCTTTCACTTCTTCTGGTCCAACAAATTCAGCAATCAGAAACCGGCCTCCATTTGGTGGCCATTGGAGGTTATACACTGCTTCTCTTGTTGCTACAGCTTCTTCAACCGAGGAATACTGCAATCATGTCAGAATTTACTCATGTTACAATATTCCATGGATTTTAAGATAAATAAATTGAAATAAGTAAAGTGGAATCGATATTTTTGGAAATCAAAAGGATTGGCCTTACTGATACATAGCAATGGGTCTTAATGTGGTCCATCCAGAAACTAGTAACGTTTCCAGTTTTACCTAGAAGCTCCTGAACAGCTTTCAGTGTGAACGGCCTTAGGAAACAATCAATCCTAAGGGAATTTGTAGGCGTATTTGGAGATGGAGGCACTGCCATAATGTTAACCACATCTATCAAACAATGTTTAAAAACAACAAATAAGAGATGGAAACATACACAGATGCGCTAATTCACATACCCACACGTTCTTTGGGTCCATCCTCACTAACCGAAGAGTCAGATCTTGAGAAGTCGCCCTTCAGACCAGTCGAACTTGGTGTTGTAGTGGGTGCAGTTCTATTAGTGGCATGTGCTTCAGGAACTTTAATACTCTCATAGTTCCATCGGCGCTGCCTCTTTGCTGGCTCATTGTTTCCAACAGTTTCTTGATCTACAATGAGGTATGAATAAAGAGAATTCATCATGTAGCTTGAATTTCAACAGAGATGCATCATACAAGAAACCATAAACACAAACAAGAAACAACTCTTAAACAGTACCAATATAGTTTCAAACATAAATACTACAAGATTAAAATAAATAGTACAAATGAATATGACAAGTCTTACCATTAGCAGGAAGCCTTCTTTTGTCAGACGCCACCTCTGGGTGATTTTTATTTTCAGGAGCTTCACCTTTCTCAGCATCCATATCACCTCGGCTTTCCTCCTTGGAAAGCATTTTAATTTTATCACTCTTATCATCAGATGTAATTGACTCAGCTTGCTTCGTCTCTGGCTCATCCTCCATAGATTCATCACCAGAACTTCTCAGATGTAATTGACTCAGCTTGCTTCGTCTCTGGCTCATCCTCCATAGATTCATCACCAGAACTTCTGTCTAAATTCAATTTTTCTGAGTCGATATTATTTTCTTTGGTCATGTCTGCATTCGCAGCAACACTGTCATCTCCACCTTCACTACATATCTTCTGTTTAAGTGGCTCCTCAACATCCATTGGATGCGATTTGTGAACGACTGTTGATGGCTCTTGAGACTTATTAACATTTTGTTCTAATTTGACATTATCAGCAATTTTGTTATCCTTTAATTCTATTTTTTCACTATTTGACAGAGAATCAGTAGAAATACAATCAGACTTTACCTCAAACCCTGTAAGGGTGACGACCTTAGATACCTGATTGTTGTACATACCAGAATTTTCATGCATTAAATCTCTTGGTTGGGCCTTAGAATCCCCATCATCCAACCCACCAACTGGTTCCTTATTCTCCGATCCGTGAATAATTTGCTCATTAGACGCCTCTTCCACAATTGGTGCATTTAGACCAACTTTGTCTCTAACATCATCAACCTCTGATTTTGAAATCAACGGGGGTGGAGTTGTCTCAACCGCTGCAGAAGCTTCAGTTGTTGTCTTAGTCTCAGCTGGAGCTGGAGGTGTCTCAGTACTAACTCCTTCTTCCAGAGGAGTAGGAGGAAACGTCTGATAGTCTCAGCTGGAGCTGGAGGTGTCTCAGTACTAACTCCTTCTTCCAGAGGAGTAGGAGGAAACGTCTGAGGCTCATGATTGGCCTTTTCAGGATCAGCAATGTTGAGTCTTTCAGACTCTTCTTGCTCAACACGAAGGGCTTCATCTAGACGCCTAACCAATTCGTCTTTCAAACCTCTTGTTGTTAGTCTCCGTCTTTTGAGCTCTTCTTTCAAAGACGCCTAACCAATTCGTCTTTCAAACCTCTTGTTGTTAGTCTCCGTCTTTTGAGCTCTTCTTTCAATTCCGTAACCTTCCACTTATCAATTGGTCGGTTGTCCAAGATTGGAAAAGGTGATGACGACATCTTAGCTTATGAGCTAGTTCTGAATATATATTCAATATAAAATTTGAGAAAAATTAAAGAAACACAGTTCAGTGGAAAACTTTTCTCTAAATATTCAATATAAAATTTGAGAAAAATTAAAGAAACACAGTTCAGTGGAAAACTTTTCTCTAAATCCAACTTAATGAAACCAAAACAAATACAAATGAGGCAGTGCAACAAAACTAGATTTTTTTCTTAACTAAAAAAGTTTAGTTCTTGAACAAGACCAATGCAAAACAAAATTTAAAGATAACTGACAGTAGATTTGCTTGAAAATTTCTCTTTTTGGGTAAAATTACACCCTTAAATTCGTAGCAATTAGAGAAACCAAGGCAGCAATCAAAACTCACCAGGAAGATTACGAATTTTCACTGTTCTAATGCAAATCAACAATTGAACTCAAATCCATGGGGGAAAAAAAAACGCAAAGCTTTAAAATAAAATTGGGACCAACAGAGACTAACCTTTTAATCAGAGATGGATAGATGAAGCGGACATTTGGAATTTCTGTCCACAAATATATATATTTATATATATAGATATTAAAAAAAATTAGGACTTTAGACAAAGGAGGCGAATTCTAGGGTTCTTGTTCGTCGGGTGTTCTGAAGTAAAAAAATTAGGACTTTAGACAAAGGAGGCGAATTCTAGGGTTCTTGTTCGTCGGGTGTTCTGAAGTGAAGAGGTTGAATGATAAACACCTAAATGACCAAGTTACCCTTTTAAGTCAAGTACTTACTTGCAATAGTTTGAATTGCAACATTTGAAATTTTGGGTCGAAAAGTAATCTGGTAATGGGCTTATGTATTGGACCTAATATTGCCTAGAAATATCAATTTCTTAAACACACGATTTGGACTTGGAGAAGATTTTTGTTATAAAAAAAAGGAAACGTGTCGGTAGAGACAAAAAACGTGTCAGACTCAGTTCTCAGATTTCAACGGGTTAAAATCTGACACGTCAACAATCCACGGACTATTATCCAAACTGTTAATTCCCAATAATGACCCTTTCCTCATCAATATCAATATTCGCATCTATTTATATATACCTCTTCAGACCTAAAAGAAAAAAGTAAAAGAGAAGAAATAATACAAAATGGCTCTTCGCGACGGTCTTCTTCCTCTCTTCCTCCTTCTTGCCACCATCTCCGCCGTAGCGTTTGCTGTAATTCATCTCAATCCCTGACCTCTCTTTATTTGGAATTGATTTTTTTTTTCTCTTTCAATCTCTCTCTAATTAACGTTATAAATTTTACACAGGAAGATGATCCAGATTGTGTTTACACATTCTACATCCGAACCGGATCGATTATTCAATGATTAGTTAGTAGACTATTAATTGAACCATATGATCGATCCATTATCCATTTGTCTCGTTTTGTGAAAAACGTTCAGAGCGATATTTGATATTATTGTTTTATCAATTCCTTCTTGGCAACATTTTTGTATTATCATTTACTTGTACACACGTATTAAATGTTGAGGAGTAGGACATGAACACAATAAATATATATAAAAAATATGGTTGTATGCATATAGGTGTCGATATTCATTACCGGAATTGACATTTTCAATTGGACCAGTAATCCCTTGATGCCACGTTATATATGTGCCATATACTTTATTCACATTGTTTTTTTTTTGTTGGTGGTCAAACCAAATATTTTTGTCCCTTGTTCATTTTTTCTTGATATTTTATTGTCAAGAAACGGACATACTATTTGTTGGGCGCTATGAATTCTCAACACAAATAGATAGACGACTTGGTCGTTTAAAACAGTACTATGCTATTGAACCAAAGCCAAAGTACAAGAACTTCATCTTACAGTCCGAATTACATTACAATTAGGAATATTAGTATAAGCAACTCTGGCTGCTTCACTTTTCACCTTTACATCTTCATACATTTTCAAAGAAGCTTCCGAATACCTTTTCAATCGCTGCTTCACTTTTCACCTTTACATCTTCATACATTTTCAAAGAAGCTTCCGAATACCTTTTCAATCTCTCTAGAAGCTTCGCTAAACTTGAATGCACACTCGACAAATCAGAAACACACACTGAACCGCTTTTTTCTTCACCCAACATCTCCATATCCAATGAGAATTCCTTTATTGACCCGCTAAGTTCATCCGATGGGAGTGATTTGAACCCAGCTGACCAGTCCCGACATAGCACAAATATCGGAGGCGCCAGGACACGGCGAGGTGACCATGGTCTTCGGTTTCTTGTAGAACGTTCTTGAGGGATCAAGACACAGTTGTGAAGCCACCCATTGAGAGCTTCCACATAACAAGTCATACTGTTAACCAAATCTACAAAACTTAGACCAAAAC
>CM071721.1:12658559-12675646 GCA_036630335.1 Physaria fendleri | reverse complement strand
TAGGGAACGGGTTAAACTCCTGGAGAAATCTAGGTGAAACTCGAGAAGCTTTTTGAGCTCATCAAAATCCTCAACCTCCCGGGTGAATACAAGCATGAAAACGCTCTAATGGAAGTTGGAAAGAAAGTAGGCATTCCAGTAAAGAGTAAGCTGAGACACAATAACTGGACAAGAGGCACAGACTGTCTTGTCCTGATACGTTTCAACATCAATAGGAAGTTAAAATTTTTGCAGCACATAAACTTTCCTCCAGAGCCAGAACCAATCCGCATTCAATTTGTATATGAGAAGCTGAGGCACTACTGTACTGTGTGTGGCTCAATCCTTCATTCTGCTGCAGAGTGTCCCATAAACCAGAATCCCGTGCAAGATTTCCCTCAGTTTCCACCGCATCAGGATGATGATCCAGAACAAGCCCGCCCTCAAAGGATCCAGACTACGCACCAGAACAGAACCTTCCATCCACAGTGCAGTAGCTTACCAGCCTTACTCCCAACTCCTTCCTCATCATCTATTGCAGCACTCCTTAACACACCTCTGAGATCCCCACGAACTTCCCCAGAAGTAAACCAGAATGTCTCCCAGGCACAAATTACAACTGCTCCAAACTCAGCTGAAAGACCAACAACAGGTGCTTTAAGACTCAAGGAGCCTCAGAAGGATCCAACAACCACGGAGGGCACTTCCACACATAACCTGAAAGTGACAGAACCCCTCACCACTTCTTACTTTCCACAAGTTAATCTTCCGCCATTGGATGAAGCTGATTTCCAGAGTCTTACGGAAGCATGGCCACTTGCTTTAATCCCTTTAAACCCCACAGATTGCAACTCGTTAACACTTGGGTCCTGCAAGGACAAAGAAGCTGAAGCCAAAGAAGGAGGAGAGGAAAGTTCAGAGTCAGTTGATGAAGAAGTTGAGGTGGAAACTCCACAACCAAAGAAGGAGGAGAGGAAAGTTCAGAGTCAGTTGATGAAGAAGTTGAGGTGGAAACTCCACAACTCACTAAGAAGGCTGGAAAGCAGATCGAAAACAACCAACCAAGCACAGGTATGAAGAAGAAAAGAACCAGAGCTAGGATAGTGAGAAAGTCCATGACTGCGGCCTCCCCTTCTGAAGAGAAAGGTGAAGTGGTATCTAGGAAAAGGAAAACTCAGGAAAGTTCATCCAGTCTCTCAACCCGTCTGGTCAAGTCCAAGCTTGCTTCCATAGTAATTGCCCCGGAGAAGGAAGGTTTGGTGGCACCTCTGAAGCCACCACAGCAGAAATGAGGATCTTGCACTGGAATTGTCAAGGTCTTGGGTGTGACCTGGCAATTCAGCATCTTACAAGCTTATGCTGTAAGCAACACCCGGATATGTTATGTCTAGCTGAAACCAAGAATAAGAATGAGTATGTTAGGAGTCTAGGTCTCTCTTTAGGTTTTGATAAATGTATTATCGTTTCTGCACAAGGAACTAGTGGTGGTCTAGTGTTATTTTGGAAGAATAATGTAATAGTTCAGAGTCTGTCATCCCCGGTTACCAATCTATGTCAAATAAAGGTGTCTATGTTATCTTACTCGTTTAATTTGTATTACATTTATGGTCCACCAAAATATGCCAAAAGGAAGGCCTTCTGGAACCAGCTAATTCAGAGTGCAGACACGGATGCAAATTTACAACAACCTTTATTGATGCTGGGTGATTTCAATGACATAGCCTGCCCTTCACACAAACAAGGAGGACCAAGAAGGACAAAACAGAGTTGCAGGCTTTTTAAAAAAGTACTACAATCCTTCTCACTTACACAGTTGCCATACAAGGGTCATAAGTTTACATGGGCAGGAAAGAGATATGATCACCACGTACAATGCATGCTGGATAAGGCATATGCAAATCCCTTGTGGACACAACTCCATCCAAATGCAAAGGTGACGCATCTAGAATGGGTCGGCTCTGACCACTGCCCTATCCTCATCAATACAGAGAGAGACCAACCACATAAGGGAGGAAGATTTCACTTTAACAATCATTGGCCAAACATGCCAAGATTTAAGCAGCTCTTCACAGAGACTTGGGATCAACTGAACAATCAACAATCTTCACCTGACATGAAAGAATCTTTGGAGCACATTAGGCGAAAGATAGAGGAATGGAAGAAGACTATTACCCCAAATGCTGCAAGATGGATTGAATCGATGAAAAAACACTTAGACAAGCTCCAAAAAGCTTATCCCATTGATCAGGAAGCCATTCTCAGAACAAGGAAAGTACTACTACACTTCATAAAAGTCGAAGAAGAGTATTGGAGAAACAAAAGCAGAGCATTATGGCTAAAGCAAGGAGATAAAAATACAAAGTTTTTTCAGGCGAAAATGAGGCAGAGAAGGAGTGTTAATCGCATCTTAATACTTAAAGATGAGCATGGCAGGCAATACACAGACCCAGAGAACCTCAGCAAGCTAATGGAATCTCACTTCCAACAAATCTATACAAACAGAAGCTCGCTCATTCAAGATCCACTGCCACATCTACAAATACAAATCACAACTGAAGAAAATCAGCAGCTTATTAGACCAGTTACGCATCAAGAAGTGAAGAAGGCAGTCTTCCAAATGAACCCTGATAAGGCTCCAGGCCCGGACGGATTTACACCTGGTTTCTACCAAAAATTGTGGGAGAAAATAGGTCCAAAGGTTGTTCACTACATACAAACCTTCCTGGACACTGGACATATGAACAGAGAGTTAAATCATACGCATATATGTCTCATTCCCAAGGTGCACCCACCAACAACCCCTTCCCACTTTCGACCTATAAGTCTTTGCAATGTTCTCTACAGAATCATTGCCAAAGTCTTGGCAAATAGGCTGAAAAATGCACTTGCCCGAATCATATCACCAAACCAGTCTGCATTTATCAAGGGACGCTCTATTACGGATAATGTGCTGATTGCACATGAGATGCTGCACTCTTTGAAGACTAGGAAACGAAAGGACCCCTCAATGGCCCTAAAATTAGACATCACAAAAGCTTTTGACAAAGTGAGTTGGCAGTTCCTTGACTACTTATTCAAGAAGTTTGGCTTTGATGACAAATGGACCAGGTGGGTGATGGAATGTGTTAAAGACAGTCTCTTACTCGGTGATTGTTAATGGAAAACCCACAAGCAGAATAGAACCGAGCTGTGGTATCCGGCAAGGGGATCCACTATCCCCTTATTTATACCTTATGTGCTCAGAAGGTCTTTCACATTTGTTAAAAATGGCTGAGAGCTCAGGAGAAATCACCGGGTTTAAAGCTGCGCAATCTGCCCCATCCATCACTCATCTATTCTTTGCAGATGACTCCATTCTTTTCTGCAAAGCAACAACGGAAGAGGCATTAAGAATAAAACTCATAATGCAGCAATATGCAATGATGTCAGGGCAACAAGTAAACTAAAACAAGTCAATCCTCACATTCAGTAACCCGCTGGATACACAGACCAAGCACCAGCTATCAAGTACAATCAATATCCCCTATCAAAACTGCATTGGTTCATATTTAAGACTACCGGACTTCAAGGGAAACAAGCTCACTAGCTGCTTTCAATACCTATTGGATCGTTTGGATCAAAGACTTCAAAACTGGAGTAATAAGCTATTGAACCAGGCTGGGAAGGAAATTCTTATAAAATCCATTGTGCAGGCATTACCAACATATGCAATGCAATGCTTTAAAATTCCCAAGCAAACACTCCTCCAAATCGAACAAAAAACTCGCAGGTTTTGGTGAAATACAAAAAAAGATGGAAAGGCCATTTCGTGGATAAAATGGGACACATTAACAGCCCCAAAATGCCTCGGTGGTCTTGGCTTCCGGAACCTAGAACACTTTAACACTGCCTTGCTGGCCAAACAGGTTTGGAGAATACACACGAACCCATCCCTCCTCCTATCCAAAGTATTCAAAGCCAAATACTTCAAAAACGGAAACATCCTATCACCACCAGATAGAGCTAACACAAGCTATGGCTGGAGAAGTATTAGAAGTGCCATACCACTCATCAGAAAGCACTATGGTATCCAAGTAGGACCAGGAAAAGATACACATATCTGGATGGACAATTGGCTACCGACTCAACCACCAAGAGCACCACGACCAAACCCGCAAGCCAACACCCGGCACGTCAACAATCCCTCACAACTATTTACTCCACATACAAGAAACTGGGACAGAGAGTTGGTACATCAATACATCCATCACCAGGATCAAAAAGAGGTTTTAAATATAAGACCCTTACAGTACGCGGAGAATGATAAAATTGTATGGCCATACACCAACAATGGGCAGTATAATGTCAGAAGTGGATATCGCTTTCTCCAGGAGTATCATCTCCGACTATCATCCCCCTCGACATCAACACCGCCGATAATACACCAACTGGCCAAAAAGGTGTGGTCTTTCTCCCTACCTCCAAAAATCAAACTTTTTTGGTGGAAAGTAATTCA
Source organism: Physaria fendleri (assembly GCA_036630335.1). Taxonomy (NCBI): domain Eukaryota; kingdom Viridiplantae; phylum Streptophyta; class Magnoliopsida; order Brassicales; family Brassicaceae; genus Physaria; species Physaria fendleri. The sequence goes on along the minus strand of CM071721.1, from coordinate 12,671,172 downwards.
AAATGGGCTGCCAACTCTCAAAAATCTCAGGATAAGACAAGTCGATCTAGACCCTATCTGCAAATTCTGCCAAGAACATGAAGAAACGATAGACCACTTACTGCTTTTTTGCAGAGTCACGAAAGATATCTGGACACACTTAATACCCCAAGCATACCACAGGAGGCATCTTTCTGTTATAGACTTCATTTACTATCTCTGGAAAGAAGAAAAGGCGTCAGCTACACCTCTATCGACTTTCCTTGGATGGCAGATATGGAAATCTAGGAACAACAATGTCTTTAAACAGGAACAGGTAATCATACCAAACGTCCTACACCAGACCTGTAGTGAACATCAGCACTGGATCACATCTACAACATACTCTCAGCCACGTTCGGACCACCCAAATGATAGGAATAGAAATGAAAACGTCCAATCGATTGAGTATGAGCATATCTGCTATGTTGATGCTTCTTGGACCTCAAAACAAGAAAACATAGGTATTGGATGGATAATATACAAAGGAAATTCCCCAATCGCAGAGGCTTATGGTACCTTTCCGCCTACTACATCAGCACCAGAAGCAGAAGCAATTGCTATAAAAGAGGCTACTCAACATCTCGTAAGATTGGGACCACCTGGAACGATAATTGCATCTGATGCTCAAACCATTATCAACACTATAAACAGGCATCTCACGGAAGGAAAGGAAGAGAAGACAATGGAGCTTATAGGAATGAGATGTGCAATATCAAAGCTACCCATTATTGAAGACATCCTTCAAATTGCATCTCAGACTTCGCCAACCATAACTTTCATGTATATTCCTAGAACTCAAAATAAAATTGCAGACAATATGGCAAAAACTGCTAGAATAAGCAACATAAGTTATAGAATCAAGCTCACATGTATGTAAACTTAATTAAATTAAATAAAATATTTACCGACAAAAAAAAAAAACAAAAAAAAAAAAAAAAAAAAAAAGAGTAATTAATGTACATTGATATTATCAAAGGGACTGTATTAGGAAATTCTCTGGTCTCCTTCTTCTCATCTCTTCTCGTTCACACTCACAAACACTCGTATATAAACACATATTCACAGTGTCACTCTTGCTTCTCTCTCTCTCTCTCTCTCCTCTATTTGCCTATATATTGACAAGCTTGCGATCCTCTCTTTACAAGATCTGTCTGAAACAGCGAAAGGATTCCTAGGTTTCAGAGCAAAGTAATGTCTCTACTGAAGTACTTGTGTTTTAGAAAGGTACTCTTGTTGCTCTACTTCAGTCTCTTCCTCTTCTCTTCTTCTTCTTCTTTTGCCTCCTCAGAAACTTCTGTTCACCATGAGCTACTACAACAAACACAACTCTTAGATCCTCATTTTCGAGTGAGAAGATTGTTGGTGAAAGATCTGGAATCAGGTGGTATTGATGATGCAACCAAGAAGAAGAAGAAGAAGCTTACTGCTTCTGTTTTATCATCTTCAACAACATCTGGCACAAAGAAGAATCAAACCAAGCTTATTAAACCCATCTCTTCTTCTTCTTCTTCTTCAACCAAGAACCAAACTAAACTCACCAAGACCTCCTTGGCTCTGTCTCACAAGCTTAACTCCACCAATTCTTATTCCAAAACCACCAACAGCAGCTCAGAGCCGAAGAAGCTTAAATCCGGAACAAATTCCTCTCTTATTCCAAAACCACCAACAGCAGCTCAGAGCCGAAGAAGCTTAAATCCGGAACAAATTCCTCAAAACCCATTACTTCTTCGATCAAGAAAGCAGCAGATCTGTCCAAACCAAGCTCATCCAAGAACAAAACCACCACAAAATCCCCAAGTTCCAAACTTTCTTCAGCTCCTTCATCAGATAAGAAAACATCATTCTCTCAGAAATCCTCAAAACCAGTGACCAAATCCAAACAACCCCAGAAAGATATCAAACCATTCTGGCTCGACGACGAGGAAGACGAAGATTTCGTCAGCGAATTCAGAGATCTACCGACAAAATTCATCAAACCATTCTGGCTCGACGACGAGGAAGACGAAGATTTCGTCAGCGAATTCAGAGATCTACCGACAAAATTCCAAAGATCTCTAATCCCAGACCTTGAACAAATCTCAACCACATCCAAAAACTACATCAACAAAGCCAACAAAGAGATCACAAAAAACTTCAAGCCCTACTTCGGCAACAAATACGCACCAACCATAGCTTCCGTAGTCTCTTTCGTCTTTATACTCGTCCCTCTACTCTTGGTCTCCCTCATTTTCAATAGATTCAAAGCTTATTTCTCACTCCAGAAAATCCTAATCTTCATCCAAATTTACCTCTCGATCTACTTCTCAATCCTATGCCTCTCATCGCTAGTCACCGGAATCGAACCACTCAAGTTCCTCTACGCAACATCGAGCACCACCTACGTTTGCTTGCAGATCCTCCAAACCCTAGGCTACGTCTTCTACCTCTTGCTTCTTCTCATGTACCTCGTTCTCGTCTTCTCTACGGATTGTGGTTTGGGCCTCAAATTATTGGGCTTGGCTCAGATATTCGTGGGCTTTGCTGTGGGTCTGCATTATTACGTTGCTGTGTTCCATAGGGTGGTGCTTCGTCAGCCTCCGAAGACGAACTGGAAGATTCACGGTGTATATGCCACGTGTTTTCTTCTCATTTGTCTGTTATCTACTGCTGAGAGGAGGAAGAAAGAGTACATGGAAGAAGGCGGTGACGATGGGAAGAAAAATTGAAAATTTCTTTATGTTATTTCATTTCATTTTAAGTTTCTCTTTTTTGCATTTTTATATTTAGTTTCCGTAAATTCGGCAAATTTAAGCTGAGGAATGCTATAGAAAGAAAACTAATGGTGTGATGGTTGGTAACTTTTTTTTTGTACTTCAATAAATCCTCAATCTCATCCGTCATTAACTACGCCTTTTTTTTTTTCCTTGTAAAATTGTGAAATCTATTTACTATCCTTGGTTCTACTATATTTGATGTTTAAGGTTTTTTTTCTTGTTTCATTTTAATTGATTTTCTAGATTTTAGATTTATTTATTTTATTCAAATAGATTTATTTATTTTATTCAAATATAGATTTCAAGAAAAAGTAGATATAATGATTAACTTTTTGCAAATACTATTGGTTGGTTTTAGTTTTAAATGATTAATTTCTTCACATCAAATATAATGATTAGTAATCAAACAAAAATTCTTAATATGTGTGAAAAGATTGAAACATCAAATATTTTGGAATAGAGAGTATATAAAGTTAAGTGGTTCTCTTATCTGAGGCTATCCACGTGTCCCAATTTGTTTATGTTTCTCCTTCTGAAAATTCCAAAGGTCCCGAATTTTAATGTCTTCCCTTGCGTTTCGCTTTGTTAAAAGACCGTGAGGCTTGGTTCTTTGCAATTCTCAATCGTCTCATCTGTTTGATTTGTGATTCTCACTTGCCTCTTTTGTTCAACTATGCTCCAGTTAACGACTTCTTGTGCTATTAGGGTGGATCTCGGTTGGCATCTACATCCTGATTTCTGATTGCTTTGATGTTGGGAGCAACAGTTTATCTACATCAGATATTTGTGTTCTTTTTTGTGAATTTATTGGCGCATGAAGTCACTGGAGAAGACGGCTAAGGGCAATTAGCACTTTTAAATATTATGATGGTGATTTGGGTCAGTTTGTGAATTCATTTGTTAGTTAACATTTGCTTATTTTGGTTTAGAACAACGAATCAATGCGTACTAAGCCAGTATTTTGTTGCTCTATCAGGCCCAAATCACCTTTCAATCTTGCAATCCATACACTTTTGCACAGATGAAAATAAAAGATTCTGATGTTTGTTTTCTAATGTTTTGTGGCTGAGTTAACTTTGACAATGCTAGTTTGGTTGTTTTTTCAGGGGCGTTAGGAAGAAGAAACTGGAGAAAAGGGCTCAGGGCAATTAGCAATTTAAATAGTATGATGGTGATTCGGGTCAGTTTGTGAATTCCTTTGTTAATAACCATTTGCGTCTTTCGTTTTAGAACAATGAATAAATTCACACTAGGCCAATATTCTGTTGTTCTTTAAGGCTATTGATGGACTTTCTGATGTGAAGGTCAAAGTTTCTGAAGGTGTTGTTGTCATAAAAGTATGTTTGCATTTAACTTTGACAATGCTGGTTTGGTTGTTTTTGCAGGGGCGTTAGCAAGAAGAAACTGGAGAAAAGGGCTCATGTCAATTAGCAATTTTACAGAGTATGATGGTGATTCGTGTCAGTTTGTGAATTCCTTTGTTAGTAACCATTTGCGTATTTCGTTTTAAAATAATGAATAAATTCACACTAAGTCAATATTCCGCTGTTCTTTAAGGCTATTGATGGACTTTCTGATGTGAAGGTCAAAGTTTCTGAAGGTGTTGCTGTCATAAAGGTATCTTTGCATTTCACATTAGCTTCATGTTCCATGTCTGACTCAGACAATCTAACCTGGCATGTGTTTGCATAGAAATTAAAGCAATTCAAGCGTTTTGGCTTCGTTTGGTAAATTGGAAGAGGTTTTTTTATCATTTCTGAAACTTTGGCTCTCTACTTCTAGTATAAAAGTTCTGATAAATAAAGAAAATAAAACAAAACACCCTGAAAACACCAGAAAGCAGGATTTAAAAACGGTAAAAATATCAACATATCAAATTTCCCTCGACTTGAACATTTCCTTGTCCTCAAGCAAGAACAGCTTATACTGGAGTTGTGATTGACTCTCTTTGCTTTGCGCTTTGACCTTATTCTTTAGCCTAACTCCTTTGGTTTGTCATAAGCTTCCCTATTCCCCTTTATTTGACTTATTCTCAAATTTAGCACCAAGCTACTTTGTTCAACTCCGGAAGATCTAGAACCACGATGAACTTACTATGTCGGATCTCTATGCATCTTTAGTGTTTTGTACTTAGATCCCCTCTTTTTCTCACTTTCTGGATACTAGCCGTGTTAAGTAAAACCATTTATTTAGGGATATACAACTCCCTGCCACCTTACTCATCATTTCAGAACTACTAAGCAAAGCTAATGCACATGTTTCCAATAGTTGTTGCTATCAGATTCCTGGCACCTCACTTAGCATTTTATGCATCTAGACATAGCCATGGCACAAGATTTTTGAAACAAAAAAGTTTTTTTTAACTTATATCACTTCACCCTTTCCAAATACATAACTTAACGGTTCGACTTTGTTCCTTTTACGGACAAGTCAAGGGACAATTGTCCCTCTGTTACTGTGATACCCTGTATCACGAGAAGAATCCAGAGTGCTGGAAGCTGCATTAAGAAAGCGAACAGACTGGGAAGTCCCTGAAAATTGTTTCCGGGACTAAAGAAGAGTTTTGAGAGTCCCGACGCTGAATCGTCAGTGCAGAATGGTCCCGAAGTCAGTAAAAGCATGTCCTCTGGTTCCCGAGGGTTGAATATTCAGGGGAAGGAGTAAGTTCATTATGATCTTGAATCACAGAGATCAGAAAGAGTAAGGTCAAAGCTAGAAACGATGAAAGTCAAAGATATACCGAACATTTGACCACTTTTTACTTAGTTTTTCGGTGTTTTTTAGAATAGTTTCGTTTCTTTTTATTTTCTTTTACTAACTTTTCAGAGCAAATACGAGTTCTGATTCTGATGAGAACAAATAAAATAAAATACAATGAGTTCTAATCTAAATATGGTTTTTGCTGGCAAGAAAAAACAAAGTAATCGTGGTTTCTTGCATCGGATATTTCCGAATGATTCACTGACATCAAAGTTCATCATCCAAAAAAAAGATCGCCATCAACATTCAATAAACAGTTTCATTATTCGAATCTGATGCATCACAAAATCACAATTGAAGAGAGGTAAAAGACTGGGGAAAAAAAATACTAGGTAAATGAATCTAATCTCTAACCCATCTCACTCCTCTTTTTGAAATTCTGATTTAAGTAAAAAGAAGAGACAACAAAATATCTTCTCACCGAAGAAAGAAAGAAAGTAAGTAAAAAAAATGGAGAGAAACACACTGGTGAGGAACCCTCACACTTCCACCGCCGATTTGCTTTCCTGGTCGAAATCTCCTCCTCCTCCCTTCTGACCATTCAACCACTTCCACCACTCGTTCTCACCACGTCCGTCTCTCTTCAACAAACTCTTTGATTTTATTTTATTTTTAAACTGAAAAGCTCTACTTTTTCTTCTTGCATTTTCAGCCCTCCGATAGAATCAGCAAGGTTCTAAGCGGTGGTCAGATCAATGATGAGGAAGCTCACTCCCTTAATAAGCTGTAAATTATCCCTTTTCAAATCTCATCTCTCATCCAATTATTCTTTTATTTTAGTTTTTTCTTCACCATTTCATTACCAGATCTACCTATCTTGTTTTTGATTAATATATATATATATATTTTTTTTACATCTCAAATAAGAGGTTTATAAGCTTTGATAGGGTTCTTTTTAAAAAAATATATATCAATTGAATGATGAACTTACTGAAAGGGATTGGTCAATGCTTTTGGATTTTCTGAGGATTATTTAATTTATATTTTTCCTTTTTTTTGTCAAAGTTTTATATTTTTCTTAAAGCAGCTCCATTAGCAATACTCTACTTGAGTCCCTAAAACAAATGAAAAAAGATTATTATATTAAAATTTAATTAATTATTTAAATCAAATATTTATTAAAAAATTTGAACATTTAATTAATTATTTAAATCAAATATTTATTAAAAAATTTGAACCAATCACAAACTTACATCTGGAGAACTGATCTCTAACAAATTTCTTAAAGTACTAAAATAAGGACCAAATCTCTCAAGTCTCCTCTTTCTCTCTCCCTCTTTTCATTTCTTTATTGTTAAAATTTTTTAAGAAACTTTGTTAACAGACCCCGTTGGAGCTGCCCTTACATTCTTAATTTTTTCATTATCAAACCCCACCTTTCTTTGTTAACAGACCCCGTTGGAGCTGCCCTTACATTCTTAATTTTTTCATTATCAAACCCCACCTTTACATGTCAAACTACTACTGTTCATCATCTAACTAGGAGATCTTTGTTATTTTTATTTTATTTTATTTAGTTACTTAATTTGTTAAACCTATTACCGCTTATACTTTTCAAGATCTGCTTGTTTCTTAACCAATTTTTTTTTTAAAAAAAACAGGAAGAATTGTTCAGGGTACAAGTTAAAAGAGATGACTGGTAGTGGCATATTTGCTGAAAAGGCGAAAGTCGGGTCTGAGTCTGATGAAACTGATCCAAAGACTGGACTTCGTTACTATCAGGTACAATACTTTGTCTTGGAGAGATTTTGAATTTTTGAAGTTATGTAATTTTGGGGGGTCTGAATCTGCAGCAAACTCTGAACGGAATGAGTCAGATATCTTTCAGTGCTGACGGGAAGGTTTCACCTAAGAAACCTACGACTTTAACCGAGGTAGCAAAGCAGAGAGAGCTGAGTGGTAACTTGCTCACTGAGCTAGACTTGAAGAGCAACAAGCAGATATCAAGTGCTAAGATCCAAGAGATTAGTGGTCATGATATCTTTGGACCTCCACTTGAGATTCAGCCTCGATCTTTAGCTGATGCAAAATAAGAAGCTAAAGGAAATAGAGACATGGGAGAGCCTGCACCTAGGAATTTACGCACTTCTGTTAAAGTTTCCAATGTGAGTATTTATATATATATATATATATATATATATATTTGGAAACTTATATATATATATATATATATATATATTTGGAAACTGAAAGTTGATGCCCAATTGAGTTTTAATAATTTGCCAACAGTCTGGAGGAGGACAAAGCAATATACTATTCAGTGAAGAACCTTTTGTGAAGACATCAAAGAAGATCCATAACCAGAAGTTCCAGGAACTCACTGGCAACGGTATTTTCAAAGGCCATGAATCAAGCGGGACTGCCTATAAGCAGTTGAGCTCAGCTAAACTTCGCGAAATGAGTGGAAACAGTATTTTCGCAGAAGGGAAGTTAGAGTCCCGAGACTACTTTGGCGGTGTGAGGAAGTCTCCTGGTGGCGAAAGCAGCATTTCATTGGTCTAAAAACTGGTGGCTATTTGGTTTAATGTTTCAGTTTCCTTAGAATTTAGTTTCTCAACATCTTCGGTTGAAAATCTGAATAAAGTTCTTTGTACGGATCGTTTGAAACTTCTGGTGTTGTTTCTAATTTCTACTACTAACTAATACTTCTTGTAGTTATTTATATTTAAATAGTTGATCCTTGTTGTCTTCAAAAGCAAGTATGGTCATCGTTTTGATAGCCTTGGACACAAAAAAAAAAAAAAAAAAAAAAAAAAAAAAAAAAAAAAAAAAAAAAAAAAAAAAGAAAAAAAAAATGCCCAAAAGAAAAGGATTAACGACTCCACTGGGGATCGAACACAGAATATCTGGTTTCGTAGACCAGCGCCTTATCCATTGGGCCATAGAGTCAAACTTGGTACAGGGATTTTTTCAACATATTTGAAAAGAGAATATGGAAGAGCGTAAAGTTTACTCGTCACCTTCTCTCACCGAAAATGGTCTTTTTTTAGTTAAGCTGTCTCAAAAAAACGTTTCATATCCAAAACCTTCGCCAAATATTCAGCTCTCAAGAAAACAGAAGGCTAAATTGGATAAGATAGACAAAAGGGAAAGAGAGATGGTCTTCTTCTTTACAACTTATTATTGTTTCCTTTTTTATTTATTTCTAAGTATGGCGTATTAGGTAAATGATCGCATCTTTATCACAGAGATGGAAGAAAAGCTGACTCAATCTGTGGTGTAGATTTGTCAGAAAGGAGCTTGTTGAATCTGGTAGTTTTAAAATTTTCACTAAAAATAGGATTAGTCAAAAACGAAGACGACGACAAAAAATGGGGAAACACAAATCTTTCAGAAGCAAAGCAGTGCACTTTGTAACCGATCTCACCGCTGGTCTTCTTAATCCCATCTCTGATAAACCCTCCTCCGCTCATCCTCTCCAGGTATCAAAGCTTTCATCTTTTTGTGTTGACCCAGTCCGACAATTTTTCCTAAAAAAGGGTTCTTGATGATTTCTTGGTATCTTCTGTCTTTTTGGTGTGAAATTGAAAATTCGTTAATACTTTAGTTTCTTGAGGATTTAGTGTTTCTAGCTGGAAGTTTCAGTTTGTGTCATTATTCAAAGAGCTCTGGTTAATTTTCATTTTATTTTATTTTTTCTTCTGAATTAGGATGAGGAAGATGAGTCTAAGAGAAATCAACTAGAGTCTATCACTGCAGCAGAGCAGCCTAAAGATTTGGTAGACGAGCCAGACACTTCTTCTTTCTCTGCATTCCTTGGTTCACTGTTATCTTCAGATCCCAAAGACCAAAAGAACGATCAGGCTCAAGACAAAGAAGAGGAAGAAGATTCTGAGGCAGAAACAAGCGATACATCATCATCATCATCATCATCATCTTCTTCGGTGAATCCTATAAGAAAAATGAAAGAGACTACTAGTGGTGGTGCAAAGAAGAGCTTGTTGTATAAGTATAAACAGAATTTGAAGATTTTTTACCAGGCTATTAAGCTTCCCGGGGGCAAGGAACGAAAGGCAACTTCTGATGTGAAACCAGATGATGAACATACTAAATGTGATGGCTTGGAGATGAAGCCGATGAAGAATAATAATAATGTGAAAGAGGAAGCAGAAATAGTGGAAGCAATTATACAAGTTTCAGAACCCTCTTTGCTTTTATCAGACCAATCAAGACGTTCCTTATATACTTCACTTCCTGCACTTGTTCAAGGGAGGAAATGGATATTGCTTTATAGGTGAGAGAAGTCATTCAAAGCATTTGGAGCTGATTATAAAATCTTAAGAATGGTTATTTCATATATTCAATCCCTGTTTGATCATTATTATTTTTTTAGCACATGGAGGCATGGTATATCACTGTCCACACTGTACAGGAAAAGCCTCCTCTGGCCTGGTCTCAGTTTACTGGTACTTGAAATTCAGTTTCTAATTACAAATTATTAGTTTAATTTTGGTGAAACTTTTGATGGAGCTTTATGGAAACCGCATCTGTTTCAGGTAGTAGGAGACAGAAAAGGTTCGGTTTTTGGTGGTCTTGTGGAGGCACCTTTGATTCCAACTGATAAAAAGTATCAGGTGAGGTGCTCAAGATCCAATTTTTTTTATAGATTTCATCTATCAAGTTTTACTTTCAGTTCACATGCTTTGTGTTTATTATGATTTGGGAAAGGGAACAAACAGTACATTTGTTTTCACAAATAAGTCGGGAGAACCCACAATATACCGTCCCACAGGTATTATTAATATGCATTTGCTCAGATGCATACAATATTTGTTGCTTGTTCAGTTGTAATTTTATAGTTTGCTGTCAAACAGGCGCAAACCGGTTCTACACTCTATGCTCCAGGGAATTTCTAGCTCTCGGTGGTGGTGGACGGTTTGCTCTCTATCTTGACAGTGAGCTGTATGTTTCTTCTTTTAAAAAAAGCCCATATTGCAACCAGAAAAAAAAAAAAAAAAAAAAAAAAAAAAAAAAAAAAAAAAAAAAAAAAAAAACCATTTTCCTCAAAAAATCGATTGTGTTTTAATAGGCTAAGCGGGTCAAGTGCTTACTCAGAGACATACGGGAACACTTGTCTCTCAAACTCGCAAGACTTTGATGTGAAGGAAGTGGAGGTATTTATTTAACTTGGTCCCTCTCTTTTTTTTCTTTTTTCTTTTTTCTTTTTGGTACGGAAACAGAGGATTGAACGAATGATTGAAACTTGCAGCTATGGGGATTTGTGTATGGCTCAAAGTATGATGAGATTCTAGCTCTCAGCAAAACAATGGAGCCTGGCATATGCAGGTGGTGATGACAAATGAATTCAAGAGAGATTCAGCTGTTTGTAAATGTAACGTTGTTGTCTCTTTTACGTTGTAACACGCTAGCTAAATTCACCTTTCTGTCAACTCACTTGTAATGATGATTTTGAGGCTGAAATAAATAAAATAACTTTGCTTGTAATTTGAAAACACCATTTTGATTTTGATTATGATTTTACTCTTCATTTTAGGGTTATCCTGTAGTTAGATAACCTGGGTAACGAATCGAATGATATGGAAGACAAGGATAGAAGCTTCGGTATCTAAACCTTAGATTCGGCATTGTAGAAGAAGCACAATGACATGCTTGAGAGCCTCTCTTCTCGTCACAAATCTCGAATATCTGATTCACCTGACTCCTCTTCCTCCTTTCTCACTAAATTCTACGACTCTAAGCAAGCCATCCTCCTTTCTCACTAAATTCTACAACTCTAAGCAAGCCATCAAGTCTCGAATCGCTGAATTACGACGACTCTTTTCATCTTCCTACTCAACGGATTTCCAAAGCTTAAATCGGATCTTGCTGAGATTTTCTTAACAATTGATCATCTCCAGAAGCTCCTCGCTGATAACTCCTATTTCCTTCGTTCCCAACGAGGTTTGATCCTCTCTCAAAATTGTGTCTGATCTCACACAGAGTCTCGAGAATCTCTCCGGCGAGTTAATCCCAAAGAAAATGTTCTCGTTCCAGAGCAAATCAACGACCAAAAAGCCAGAACAACTCCCAGAGATTCAGAAATCCAAATTGGTCAGTTTTGCCGGAGGAAGAAAGGGTTTCTTCGGTTTCCATTTCTGGTGATGGAGGAGATTCTTGATCAGATCATCAATCATGCACCAATTTATCTAAAGCTTATGCCTTTTTGGATATCTCCACTATGCGCTTGTATGTATGAGTCAGGAGGACTTATGGGAATGTAGTATTTTTTTTTTTTTGGTATGGTGATGGGAAAAAAAAACATGCATTTACTAAAGTGTTTTCTTTTTTTTTTTTTTGGTATGGTGATGGGAAAAAAAAACATGCATTTACTAAAGTGTTTTCTCTAAGGACTGCTATTTAAACTCATCATTTTTGTCCGTGTTGCCATTTTGTGATTTTATGAATATGAATATTCATGCCATGGACGTTTACGAAACCAGCATGCCATTGTTCGTCTCTGAGTTTATCGATATTTAGAATTTAAATATCCATATCGATCAAAACGAACCGTTTTGGACAGGTTAAATCGTAAATATCTGTAAACTCGGGGACACGCTGGTCTTTTTCTCGCGGACAGTGGCACGCTGGTTTCAGAAACGTCTATGATAATTTATGTCAGTTTCATAAAGAGACAATGATAAAATGGCAGAATAGACAAAAATCCTTTATTAAATGGTTGTTTAATGAATTTGTAATCTTGGAGTGAGATCCATAAAAGAAAAAATAAATTCAAGTATTGTTTTTATGTACTTCCTTATGATCTTGAGGTGAGAAAAAACATCCAGAATAAGGTTGAATACTAAACCCAAATTGTCTAAACATGTTTTGGAGTTAATTACATTCACACACCTATGGTATCTACCATGAACGAAAACTTCATCAAATTTTTATGATATGGTCTTTGAATCTTTTGAATTAAGTGTTGCCAAATTTGTTCACCCCGAACTATTTATGTTCTCATTATTTCTACCTCAATTGTTTTTTTTTTGTGAGGAACCTCAATTGTATATTTTTCTATTTTAATACTCTTTAGATTCTCACAAATTAATACCTAAACTTACTAATTCCTTTAATTTGTG
>CM071721.1:12646868-12658246 GCA_036630335.1 Physaria fendleri | reverse complement strand
TTGAGTTAGAAATAATGAGAAAATGAATAGTTTGGGTGAAAACTTTTGACGACCCTTGAACTAATTACAACCATTTTTGAGTTGAGTCTTCTTCAAAGCCGTAGTACAAGAGCTAGAACCGCCTATTTTGACTATCTTGATATTTCAGAACAACTTTGCTTAATTCTTTTACTTTTCTTCCACTGATAATTTGAAACAAAATGATGATTAAACTTAGCTATATTCGTCAAAGCGAGCGAGTATGGTGCCACTCTATGAATTATATTTAGTTCTGGTTGTACTCTTAAGGCTCAAAAAAGTAACAAAGCAGAATAATAGTAGCGAGAAAAATAAGTTTAGTAGATATAAAAGTTAAATATTGACTAATAAAAAAATGAATAAATATATTAATAGTAGCGAGAAAAATAAGTTTAGTAGATATAAAAGTTAAATATTGACTAATAAAAAAATGAATAAATATATGTATATATATATATATGTATTATATAAATAGATAGATAATGATAATAAAATAAAATAATTATTAAAAAATTATTACAAATATATTTAAAAAATACAGATCATCAATATAAATTTTACTACATCATAACGCATGTATAAAAAATAATTTAGAAAATTAATATATGATTTACCAATCTTTCACGGTTTGCATTAGTATGCTTTCCTAACTCCTTTTGTTATTAAATCTATTATTGTGTTTTTCATTTTTCAGATTTTTATGTTGATAAACATAGTTGAACGATTTTCATAAAAAGTTTAATTAAATTTAATAGGTTAAAATTTTATAGTTTCTTTGAAATTTTACTTTTTGAATTTTATTTTGTTTATTTAGTTAAAAAATATCCAATAAATGTAGCTAAAATTAATTAATTAGAATTTTGAAAATCTAAAAATTATTATGTAAATATATTTTTGAAATTATCTAAAAATTATTATGTAAATATATTTTTGAAATTATTACGTAAATTAAAACACACATAGTAAAAACATTTAAGTTTCTAAACATTATTTTTACACTCTACAATGATTTTGTTTAATAATTAAACACCATTTCTTACCATTTTATTACAACATGTAATCTTATCTAATATACATGTTTTTATATTAAAATACATATCCCTGGAAAAAATAAATATATTAAAGTACATATAACTTAATAAATAAAATATACTCCACTCATATTAAAAAAAAAATCTTAAGTTACACTTAAAAATATTAACGTTTTTAGTTTCTAAATATTAACACTTTTAGTCTCATATTCTCCTGTTATGGAGACAATTACATAAAATATTAACGTTTTTAGTTTCTAAATATTAACACTTTTAGTCTCATATTCTCCTGTTATGGAGACAATTACATTTCGGTTCCTAATGAGCTTAGTTGTAAATGAAAACTTAGAGATGCATCTTATGGGTGTCGTTACATAATATTTGTATGGTTCATTGGATATAAATATTTATATGAGAATTATGGATGGATTTAAATTGCCTCAGGCACTAAATTCCAAATCCAAAGAGTTGTATGTAATAAAATTGCGAAGATCATTATATGAATTAAAAAAATCTGAGTGAATGTGGTATAATAGCCTCAATTAATACTTATTGAAGGACGAATATGTAAGTAATCCTATTTGTCCATGTGTTTTCGTTAAGAAAACCATATAAGTATTTGTTATAATCGCTATGTGTGTTGATGATCTAAATATCATTAGAATTCAAGGGGAAATACAAAAAGAAATAGATTACAAAGCAATGGATGATCAAAATATCATTGGAACTCAAGGGGAAAAGGGAATTTTAGATGAAGTATCTTGGACAAACAAAGTTTTGTTTTGGGTTATTCGGTTCCTAATGAGCTTAGTTGTAAATGAAAACTTAGAGATGCATCTTATGGGTGTCGTTACATAATATTTGTATGGTTCATTGGATATAAATATTTATATGAGAATTATGGATGGATTTAAATTGCCTCAGGCACTAAATTCCAAATCCAAAGAGTTGTATGTAATAAAATTGCGAAGATCATTATATGAATTAAAAAAATCTGAGTGAATGTGGTATAATAGCCTCAATTAATACTTATTGAAGGACGAATATGTAAGTAATCCTATTTGTCCATGTGTTTTCGTTAAGAAAACCATATAAGTATTTGTTATAATCGCTATGTGTGTTGATGATCTAAATATCATTAGAATTCAAGGGGAAATACAAAAAGAAATAGATTACAAAGCAATGGATGATCAAAATATCATTGGAACTCAAGGGGAAAAGGGAATTTTAGATGAAGTATCTTGGACAAACAAAGTTTTGTTTTGGGTTACAAATTGAACATACCCAAAAGGGGATATTTATTCATCAATCAACGTATACTACAAGATTGCTAAAATGATTTAACATGGATAGGGCTGCTCTCCTAAGTACTCCTATGTTCATTTGAACACTTGATGTGAAAAATGATCGGTTTCGACCACTTGAGGAAAATGAAAAGATACTTTGTCCTGAAGTATCATGCTTAATGCTACATGAGCTCTTATGTATCTCGCTAATGTACTCGACATGATCTATCTTTTGTTATTAATCTCTTATCAAGATTTAGTTCATCTCCTACACAAAGACATTGGAGTGGAGTCAAACATGTTTTTCGTTATCTTCAAGAAACTATTGATTTAGGGTTACTTTACCCTAAAAGTTCAAATGGTAAATTGGTTTATTGATTTAGGGTTACTTTACCCTAAAAGTTCAAATGGTAAATTGGTTAGGTTTGAAGATGCATGATATTTATCAGATCCACGTAAAGCCCGATCACAGACAAGATACGTCTTTACTATTGAAGGCACTGCTATATCCTGTCGTTCTCAAAAATAGATACTTGTAGCAACTTCTCCAAATTATGCATAGGTCATTGCACTTCATGAAGCCAATAGAAAATGTGTTTGACTTAGGTCAACATGTAGTAAAAACATCCGATCACGTAGCGGACTTCAAGCCAATATGGAACCAACTATAGTTATGAAGATAATGCAACGTGTGTACGATATATTCGATCAACAAGTAATGATGGATATATCAAAAGGGATAGAACCAAACATACCCACCCAAAAAATTTTCTCATACAATGAAGAGCTGCAGAAGAACAAAAAAAATTTGAAGTACGATATATACGATCAACAGGTAATGCTGCAATTTTTTTCACAAAGTTATTACCTACCTCGATGTCAGAAAGCATGTCCAAAACATTAGAGTACGTTATCACCAAGACTTATAAAACAGTCTTACTTGTTCGAAAGAGAGTTTATCTGATTTCCCATTTGGTTTTACCTTAAATAAATTTTTAATGAGGTAACTAAAGATTCAAGGTATAAATATATTGGTAACAGTGGTATCTAAGGAGATTTGACATGATTGGTTGGCACTGTAACTTTGAAATTTTGGCTGTAGATTTGTTGCTGTAGATTTTTGGGCTGTAGCTTTAGAATTATGACTTTCTTTGAAATTTTGGCTGTAGATTTGTTGCTGTAGATTTTTGGGCTGTAGCTTTAGAATTATGACTTTAGAATTTTAGCTGCAGAATTTGGGCTGTAGATTTGTTTGAGCTGTAGGTTTATCTGTTGGAACTGTAGAATAAATGAAATTATTTTTTTGGTGAATATAATTATGATTTCCATAAAAAAATCCATATAAACTAATGGAAATATTTCATAAATGTTTTCCATAAAATAATTGATAGTGTTTCCATAAAAAGAATATTCCGTAAAAAGTTTTCCATAAAAGCTTATCAAGCCAAAATAATTTTTTCAAAGTCTAAAATTTATGACTTTGAGATTTTATTCCAGCAAAAGAAAAACCATCAAAATAGCTTTACGTTTTTAAAGTGGCATTGGCTTTAAAAAGTATTTATAAAGTCTGATTGTTTTGAACTCCAAAATTTACAAAGCTTAATTGCTTTACAATTTGGATTTCAGATAGAAAAATGGCTTTAGAAAAATCCAAAGCCACAAACAATCACACTCATTGTCATAAAATCTATATATATAGTGCATGATTGGAAGAGTGGTGTGGTGACTGGTAGCTGAAAACAGCTGAAGCGGTAGCTGAGAACGGTAGCGGAGCGGTAGTAGATAAAAAAAATTGTTAAAATTGAGAACAATTTTTTTTTTTGGTAAATAGAAAACAAAAAAATATATATATACTGATATCTACAAAATACTCAAAATCCAATTTGAACCAATTCGGAAAAAATATCCAAAAATCCCCAAAAATAACAAAAAAGGAATCTGAAAAATACCAAAAACCCCGAAAAGTACGGCAAAGTACCTGAAAATATTCGCAATATCCGAAATTCAGAAATACTATAATTGTTATTTTTGTTTATGAATTTGAAAATATTCTAGGTATAGTTTTGTTTGATGAAAATATTCTAGGTATAGTTTTGTTTGAATTATTTTTGTTTATAATAAATTTTAATTATATATAATACAAATTACCTAGGTTTTAAAACTATTACTTTAGGATATGTGTTTAATTTTACTAACAAAATTTATAATATGCTAACAGTAACAGAAAAAAAAAGTGAATCCTAAATTGAAGATTCAATAGATATTGTGAATAATTATAAAAGATTAAAAAAATTGAATTTAGGAGGAGAGGAATGGAGCGTTAGATGCAAACTCTTCAAAATATAGCGTTGTAACGCAGTGTTTAAAATCAGTTTTTATGATAAAATGCACGCGTGTGAAGTACATAAAAGTTATGTTTGATGGGCGTTGAGGAGGAGTGGAGACAACGTAGACCCTCTTCAAACGTCTTACCAATCATACTTATAATAGCACAAACATCTCTCACTCTAAGGCATGTCACATCAGCTTAAAATAATTTCAGTCTATCCACGCCATTCTAAGGAGAAAAAAAAATCCTCTTTTCTGGAAAAAGAACCCAAACGTCTAAACCTAATATTTATCGAACTAAAATTTTTGTTTTAAAAAAACACCGAATTTCTCTTTCATCTCTGCATCTGCGAAGAAAACGAGACGACACCGGCATCGCCTTTGCTCAACGATTCTTGTGATCGTCATCCCGACAGCGTGGCGCTATAACATGTAGGGAGGATTTTGGTGTGCATGTATAATCATCATATATTTGATTTCTAAGGTTTTGGCTAGGTTTCTCATTGAAGTTTCTGTGTTTAGTAGACTTTGTTTTTCCATAATTTCTACGGAGATTGGTTATAATTTTCGTATGTGATTAATTTGACAATTAAGCTGCAGAATCTAGCTAGACAACATTCTGATTTGCTCGAGAATCTGATTCCTAAAATTAGACGTGTTGAGGTCTTAAGGGAGATTCAGGTTAGCGGAAATTTCTATTCAGAATTTTACGACCACGATGCTATGATGAGCTTACCATTTTCTTATATAAGTTATTCTTTCAGTGTGTTGATGACTTGTGGTTTAGATTGATGTGAGAACCTTTGAATGACTGTCAAATTTATATAAGTAATGTGCCCCTTTTTGGTGATGATGTGATAATCCTTTCAGTCTAGGGCAAACATGATGAAATGGAGACAAAATTCCGCTATGAATGAGCTGCTCTTGAAGCCTAAGTATCAAAAGTTATATCAACCTTTGTATACCAAGGTAATTGACCGTACTGTTTTCAATATTTCTATTAGGTACTCTTAATCCAAATCAGAAACCATTAGATTAAAACAGATGAATTTTTGTTGTTGGCTTGTGAATGTTATTTGCAGCTGTTTTTTGCTATATTTTTTCCGATTTTCTTTTTGAAACTTGCTTGAAACCTGGAATGCGCAGCGTGAATCAAAAGCTCTCTGATTGGTCCACATGGACTTCTGATGAATTGGGATGACACAACAGTTGATCCTTGCAGCTGGAACATGATCTCTTACTCTCCTGATGGTTTTGTCCAACTCCTGTAAGTATTTTACACACACACACACTTACATATAACTAAGCATGTGTTCACAATATTTACTATTGTGTGTATGTAGTGGAGCTCCAAGCCAGAACTCGTCCAGAACTCTTTCATAGAGTATTGGCAATTTAACATATCTTCAACCTGTGTAAGTTTATGTACTTATTAAAACAACTTCTTCGTATCTTTAATTAAGTTAGTTTCTAAATATATATTTTTTCTGGATATAGGCTATTGCAGAACAATTACATAACAGGACATATCCCTCATGAAATAGGGAAATTGAAGAAATTGTGAGTGGAGCTACTGATGTTGAAGGGCTCCAGAGGATGCTAATATGGACCAAAGAGATGAGAAAGGTGTGGAAGGTATTCCCTATCTCGGTCTCTCTTTGCCTCTGTTAATTGTAAGTTTGTAACCATTCTTGAAAGTGACAGTTGCGTCTCTCACCATGTTGGATTGCAGAGAAAGGAGTCCTGATAAGGTCTCAAAAACACAGAGAACAATGTAAAGACACAGGTTTTTGTTTGGTAGTTATGACTATCCTCTGTTGCTCTTCCTTTGCCATTTAGCTCTTCTTCTTCACTTATTAGTGATGCAGTCCTATCAAGTCCAGTTTCTTGCTTAGCTGAGTTGAATGAATAGTAAATGTAGTTAAACATATCTTTCAAATACCCGATTTTGAGGAACCTCTAGACCCATCATTTAATTGTCCGTTACTTATACTCTTTAATCAAAAAACTGGGTTGATGTGGTTTTGTCTTAGCGTGTAATACCAAGATGAATGGTTCAAGAAAGATTACAAGCCTCCAGTTTTGAGGAAAAGAACGATCCAAACATGGATGATGTCGAGGCTGTTTTCAAGGACACTGAGATGAGCTAACATCCTCGGAGATATACCTAAGGTTCAATGGTTCCTTCGATTCCTTTCCAAACGTTGCAAAGAGTGTAGATTGTTGCTTATAACAAATAACGAAATAAGAACAATAGAACTTTACCATGTTTAAAACGCCTCCACATAATGTGTACTATGTCCCAAGGTATAGTGAAAGCTTCACCTAAGAATTTCCTCATGATGAGACTTCAAGTGTCTAACTAATAGGGACAAGAGAGGAATAAGTGATCACGTGATTCCTCCGTTTAATTGAAAAGAATACAAAATCGAGTTAAAAATAGGATCCCATCTTTTAAGTTTATCATTTGTTGTGTATCGATTTAAGCAAGCCAGCCAATGAATGAAAGATTGCTTTGGAAGGTTTCCCAACGAAACCACACATTGGATCCCCAAGAGACTTCCGGTTGAGTTTGCCTAAAAGTTGTATTGAAGCTAGCCAAGGAGGTAGATGTAGATTGTTTCAAGAGATGAATGTCATTATGAGCATTATTAAATTTCCGTTTTAAGCTTATAAAATTAATTCCTTCTGAACTGACCCGTAAACTTTCAAATGATGATGACGTGATATGTAGCTAAATGTAGCTAAATGTGCATAAGCATTTAGTGGAATTCCAAGTTCAATTGTTCCTCTTGGTCCAAGCAATTCAAAGAACTGACATTTCTCACTCAAGAGATCAAACCAAAAAGAGGTTTGGAGACCTGAAATTTTTTCTACCCGATGAAAGTCTCTAGCAACATCCCCGAGCTTAACAATTTTCTTAAATATCCAAGAGCCATCGGACCTGAAATGACCAGAAAGAAACTCCACGAAGCAGATACACCTTAACTCATTCAGCCCATAAAGAATATGAACCCGAGATTAATCTCCAAAAAAGTTTCTGAATACTAAATTTTCTTGAATCCTACAAAGTATGAAAGCCTAACCCACTTTCAGATTTAAGAAAACAGAGTTTATCCCCAGACATCTTGATCTTTCTAGGATTGAATTTTTCTCATCCCATAAGAAAGATGCACGCACATAACACTTGAATTTCCTTCAAACAAGTTGAGAGTAAAGAAAATATACCTTGCCAAAAGTTGACTAAACCCATAATAACTAAAGAGTTTAAAAGAGAACGAGCAACATGTGAAAGCATTCTCATGTTCCAAGAAGTCAGTCTAGTTCTAATACGTTTAACTAAAGGAGAAAAATCATCGGTCATCATGTGTCTAGTGAGGAGCGATAAACCTAAATAACATACCAAAAAGGAAAGGAAATGAAGAGCGCATCTATTGTTTGTATGCATTTGTCATACCCGTCACATAGAGTGTATTCTTCTCCATACTAGCTTGTAGACCCGATATAGTTTCAAATTTATCCAAAACAACAACTAAACCATCCAAAGAACTCGTTTTCCCATCTACAAATACCAACAAGTCGTCCACGAAGGCATAAAGCAATGAGTCACTTTAAATTCCTTACAACTTGGGTGAAAGCCAATCTGATTTATAGAGAACGACAAGAGTTTATGAAGTATTGTTTTTTTTTTTTTTTTTTTTTTTTTTTTTTTTTTTTTTTTTTCTTTTTTATTGTCAAGAAAGTATTGTTTTCTTTAGTAGGTTTATTTCATGATGAATCAATGAGAGCGAGGTACAACAAAATTTTGGTTTCAGCGAATCCCTAATTTTTCCAGATATGCAATCAAAGTTACTTGGCACTTAATTAAATGTTGCAAAGACTGGTTAGTTAACGGCCACAGTCAACCTTACAAAGAATACAATTGTTAGTACTTTGATATACATATACAAGAAGATGCGAATACAAAAGTCAATGCTCAAAACGACATTGTTTTGTACCCACGTTTGCCAGTCTAGACACAACAAAGAGCCCTTATTTCTCTAAAACCAACCAACAAAGACAAGAGTTTGCTCAAATTTCGAACTCTCGTTAAAACAACCAAAGAAATTGAAAGAGGGAGAGAGAAATGGCATTTAGGACATTGCAAGCTCTGTTTTTTTTTTTTTTTTTGGGGTATTTGCCAACACACGTTTGGCTCAAGCTCCGGCTCCAGCACCAATCATCACGTTTCTTCCTCCGGTAGAATATCCTCCTCTGGTTATGACACCAACTGCAGAACCACCACTATCTCCGATTGCTTCACCTCCGGTTCTAGTCAACGAACCCACTCCAGTTCCAGAAATTGCACCCATCGTCTCACCCATGATTACTTCATCTCCTCCGAAACCAAATGATTTGGCTCCAACCCCATCAAGTCCAACATCAGCTCCATCTCCGACTCCTTTAGGATATCCACTGGAAGCTGCTTCAGCATTGACTAACAAAGCTTTTCTTTTGAGCACGGTTATTGCCGCAGCCTTGTACGCTATCGTTTTGGCTTAAAAATGAGTTTTGAACAACTATCTTTGTCTCCCTCTCCTTTCGTTTGTTCTTATCATAGTTTTTTTTTTTTTTGTTGAGACATCTCTGTTTTCACTGAATACATTTCTTCGTAAGTTTCTTGCTCTTTCTTTTTTGATATGCATAAATTAAATCTGATTGGGCCATGGGATTAAGCTGAGTGAGGAGCTGCTGATTGTAATTTCCTTGATTATGCAAAGTTGTGGAAATATGGATTTGCCTCTTGCGCTAAACTCGTTCGTTAATAACCAATAGTACAAAACTCAAACATTATCTTCGTTATTCATTTATACACCTATTGAATTTAAACACACACGGTAAATATCTTAAAGCTTGTTTAGCGAGATGCTAAACTTTGGACTTTCCTCCAGACTAAAAAATAAAAAAAAATATCACAATTCGTATAAGAAAATAGTATTATATTATATTTTCACCACTTCAAATTGATGATGGCCGCAACAACTAAACTAAACGTCGCTTCATTTCAACGCTCAGCCGTTAGATTTCTGAGATCTAAAGGAACCCGAGTTCGACTTTGAAACGAAGAAATTCAAACCCCAAAGATCCAAGATCCCACCTGACCCGACCGTGTCAGTTGCAAAAACCAAGGTCAAAGCTTCTAGTTCTTTTCAGCCTACGTCCTTTCACCGCAATTATTCGCGTCTTCACATCACCCGGCAATCGCAGAGTAAACCTCTCTGCCCCGTCACTGAGTGAATGACCCGTCGAATTAGATCTCGGAAACCTACCCGTGATTTCAGGACTCAACTGTCGGTGGTCCTCAACGATCTCGATGTCAATTACGGCGTGAACTCTCGGAACACCTTCGACGGATTTAACATATTTTGCTGTGAGATTTGATCTGCAAACCGGGCAAGTTGTGTGAGAGTAAAACCAAGCGTCGATACAATCGATATGGAACAAATGGTTACAAATCGGAAGCAATCGCACTGTTTCACCATCTTCCAATTCGTTCAGACAAATCGCGCATTCCAAAACATTAGATCCGATCTTCGATTCTTTGACGGAGGAGTAAGCGAAGACAGGAAAGCTTTCCACTACGGTGTCCTCAAGTCCGCCACGCCGTGAACAGCCGTCATTAGCGCCGCGGTTGAAGTTTCTGGTAGAGTATTCGGGATCAGAGCGAATGCAATGGCGGATATAGACAGAGAGTAATCCGAATAAGAAGAAGACGGTGATGAGTACGGCGAAGACGGTTGTCTTCGATGGGGTTTGACCTGCTTGTAACGGACTCGGTGAGACTGATTGGGCATTTATTTCGATCTGTACCATGAATGCCACGTGGATAATAATCCAACGGTGAATATTAAAGCTGTGAACATGTCCCATCGTTCATTCGAAATATCTGAAAGGGAAGTAAGAACCTTGAGAAGGAATTAACGGGTTAGATTTATCCAAGTGAAATTTGTATTTCTGCTTGTAAGTTGCAAATGTTGAGTCGTAAGCTTTGTTAGTTAAAAGGTTACAGACGAAGATTTCGGGTTTATGTTATTTTATATATACTTGATAGAGAAGAAGCAAAGACTTGTCTCGACTAAACTTCAAAATCGTAACTTCAGTATTATGACTTTAGATGATAAGTTGACAAAGGTATTTTAAAAAGAACAATTATGCAAAAGAAAAAAGAAATCGACAAATTGGGGTAGATATGTTGATTACAATAATATTTTAATAAAAGTCTTACCCGCTAAACTATGTGAATGTCAATTATGTTTATCCACTTGCTCTGTTCGTTGCATATACACAACTCCTTTGTCTCTTCAATAGCGTCAAAATCAAATCAATATTTAGAGGTCATAGTGTCTAAATGCTTTTTTCATTTTTTCATTTTTTTTTTTTTTTTGTCATGAAATGTGAAATTGCCTTTTAATCCTTGATTTTTTCAGACGGAAAAAAATAACTAAACAGATAGAAAAACGAGACAAGTAGACAAAGTGGTGTGTATCGCCTTCGCAACCAAAGAAAATAAAGATATAAAGATGTTATTGGTTTAGAATTTGGGTCCTCAACCTATTTACACACGAAGTTTGGTATATAACTGTATTTACACACGAAGTTTGGCCCTCAACTTATTTACACACGAAGTTTGGCATATAACTATATTTACACACGAAGTTTGGCCCTCAACCTAAAC
>CM071721.1:12633763-12644383 GCA_036630335.1 Physaria fendleri | reverse complement strand
GTGCTAAGTCAAAGTCTTTTTTTTAAAGAAAAAAAATTGTTGTGTCTTTATCGATTTGGGCCATAAAAAAAGTCTTTATTTTTATAGGGATGACCAGTGATTATCAATAAAAAAGCATGAAGTCTACTTCTGAAAACGTTCAGTTTTATTCCTAAAACAAAAAGGCTAAAAACATGCCAAAATAATGCAGCTCTCAAGAACTTATTAAGAAGAAAATTAAGGATCATTCAGGGAGAGATTAACCTAATAATAAATTGTTAAATCTTTTCTTTGATCCATTAGGCTATCGATTTTTAAAAAATTCTAGCATCTTTATACACTCAACAAGCTGGCCCACCAGGATAAACCGGAAATTCCCGGTCCAAACCGATATAGAACCAAATTAGAACTTTTAAGTTAAGTTTTAAAATCATTGACAAAAAGAAAAAAAAAAATTAGAACTTTTAAGTTAAGTTTTAAAATCATTGACAAAAAGAAAAAAAAAGAGGTTAAGTTTTAAAAACTGATCAACCGATAATTTTGAACCGAATAACCATATTCCGAATCATTCAGACAGTGTGGCTCAATCGGTCCTAGTCGGTAGAATTATTTCACGAAATCCGACTACCAATTCGAACCGAACTAATTTTGAAGGTCCATATCTATTGTATTTTTTAGACGGTAGAAATATTTTACTTCTGAGACTCCGACTACCATCCAATCCGAACCGAACCGAACCGATGGTTCCGAGGGCCCAAAAACCAGACACTCTTATCCATTGACCCGTGAAGTTTTTTATATATATTTTTATTATTATTGTAGAGTCCTAAGCCAAAGTCTTTTTCTTTTTTTATTCTAGCTGGGTCATGGAGATTTTTATTATCGATTCGTGTTTTATTATCGATTGGGCCATGAAGTCTTTCGCTTTTTAATGACCTGAGATTATCAATAAAAAAGCATGAAGTCTACTTCTTTAAACATTCAGTATCCTACTAAAAAAAAAACAAAAAAAAAACTTTGCCATAAAAATGCAGCTCTGAAGAACTTTTTCGGAAGGAAATTAAAGGCTATTTGGATCATACAAAGAGAGATTAGGTAAGAACAAATTATTATTGTTGTTTAGAAATCTTATAGATTATGGCTAATTAAGGAAGAGAAGCTGACTTAATTGAATATGTGGCGTAGATTATGGCTAATTAAGGAAGAGAAGCTGACTTAATTGAATATGTGGCGTAGATTTTTATCCAAAGAGATTAGTTTGGATAATCTGGTAAGTTTTTTTAAATCCTGAATTTGATTAAAAATAGGGTATGTTAAATTGAGGAGAAGGAATGACAAAAAAAAACAAAAAAAAAATGGAGAATTACACAAATCTTTCAGAAACAAAGACTAGTGATGATCTAAAACGCTGGTGTTCTTAAACCCTAATCCTCCTCTTCTTCTTCTTCTGGTACCCAAAGTTTTCATTTTTATTTGTTTTCTTGACTAAAAATGGGTTCTTTGTCTTTCTTGTGGTTTAACAGTCTTTTTTTATCATTATTGTTTGTGGACTATTATTTGGTTTCTTCTGTGAATTTTGATGTAACGGGTCTCTTTGTTTAATGCTTTGGTTGCATGAGAATTGAGTATTTCTAGGTGGGTTTTTAATTTCTGTGTCCAAGTTTCAATTTTTTTTTATCTTCATTAGGATAAGGAAGATCAGAACTTTTTCACTAAAGAATGATGATAGATGAACGAACCTGACACTTGTTCTTTCTCTTCGGTAGAATTATTTCACGAAATCCGACTACCAATTCGAACCGAACTAATTTTGAAGGTCCATATCTAATTTATTATCTAATAATACGATCATTTCAATTAAGTTTAAAACATCGATTAACCGGCAATTTTAAACTGAATAACCATTTTGATTGTATTTTTTAGACGGTAGAAACATTTTACTTCTGAGACTCCGACTACCATCCAATCCGAACCGAATCGAACCGAACCGATGGTTCCGAGGGCCCAAAACCAGACACTCTTATCCATTGACCCGTGAAGTTTTTTATATATATTTTTATTATTGTAGAGTCCTAAGCCAAAGTCTTTTTCTTTTTTATTCTAACTGGGTCATGGAGATTTTTTATTATCGATTCGTGTTTTATTATCGATTGGGCCATGAAGTCTTTCGCTTTTTAATGACCTGAGATTATCAATAAAAAAGCATGAAGTCTACTTCTTTAAACATTCAGTATCCTACTAAAAAAAAAACAAAAAAAAAACTTTGCCATAAAAATGCAGCTCTGAAGAACTTTTTCGGAAGGAAATTAAAGGCTATTTGGATCATACAAAGAGAGATTAGGTAAGAACAAATTATTATTTTGTTTAGAAATCTTATAGATTATGGCTAATTAAGGAAGAGAAGCTGACTTAATTGAATATGTGGCGTAGATTTAGATTATGGCTAATTAAGGAAGAGAAGCTGACTTAATTGAATATGTGGCGTAGATTTTTATCCAAAAAGAGATTAGTTTGGATAATCTGGTAAGTTTTTTTAAATCCTGAATTTGATTAAAAATAGGGTATGTTAAATTGAGGAGAAGGAATGACAAAAAAAAAAGAAAAAAAATGGAGAATTACACAAATCTTTCAGAAACAAAGCCTAGTGATGATCTAAAACGCTGGTGTTCTTAAACCCTAATCCTCTTCTTCTTCTTCTGGTACCCAAAGTTTTCATTTTTATTTGTTTTCTTGACTAAAAATGGGTTCTTTGTCTTTCTTGTGGTTTAACAGTCTTTTTTTATCATTATTGTTTGTGGACTATTATTTGGTTTCTTCTGTGAATTTTGATGTAACGGGTCTCTTTGTTTAATGCTTTGGTTGCATGAGAATTGAGTATTTCTAGGTGGGTTTTTAATTTCTGTGTCCAAGTTTCAATTTTTTTTTATCTTCATTAGGATAGGGAAGATCAGAACTTTTTCACTAAAGAATGATGATAGATGAACGAACCTGACACTTGTTCTTTCTCTAGAAGTTCTCTTTATGCTTCACTTCCTGCACTTGTTCAAGGAAGGAAATGGATATTGCTTTATAGGTGTTCTCTTTATGCTTCACTTCCTGCACTTGTTCAAGGAAGGAAATGGATATTGCTTTATAGGTAACAACAACTACATTCAAAGTTCTTAGAGCTGATTAGAAATGTTAAGAATGTTTTCTTATAGATCTAATGTTATTTTCTAGTACATCGAAGCACGGTATATCGCTATCTACGCTGTACAGGAAGAGCCTCCTATGGCCTGGTCTTAGTTTACTGGTAATTTAATTCTGTTTCTGACTCAAGGTTGGTAATGAGAATGTACCTTAATGAGGCTATCTATGGCAACAGGTTGTTGGAGACAAAAAAGGTTCGGTTTTTGGTGGTCTTGTTGAAGCACCTTTGATACCAACTGATAAAAAGTATCAGGTTTGGTGCTAAAGATCCAATTTTTACAAGATCCCCTGATAAAAAGTATCAGGTTTGGTGCTAAAGATCCAATTTTTACAAGATCCCATCTATCAAATTTTTGTCCTTTTCGCGCTGGATCACATTCTTCTTGTTGGGGTTTTATTGCAGGGAACAAATAGTACATTTGTTTTCACAAACAAGTCGGGACAACCAACAATATACCGTGCCACGGGTATGCACTGCTCAGAGCAATATAGAACTGCTTGTAGTGTTTTGTTGTATTCACTTGTATGTATGGCTTGATGCACTGAAATAGGCGCAAATCGGTTCTATACTTTATGCTCCAAGGAATATCTAGCACTTGGTGGTGGTGGAAGATTTGCTCTCTACCTAGACAGTGAGCTGTAAGTCCAAGGAATATCTAGCACTTGGTGGTGGTGGAAGATTTGCTCTCTACCTAGACAGTGAGCTGTAAGATTTCATTCTAAAACTCATAAATCCTGGTTCATCCTGGTTCCATCATATTTTAACAATCAATAAACCATCTTCTAGGCTAAGTGGATCAAGTGCTTACTCAGAGACATATGGGAACACTTGTCTTGCAGACTCTCAGGATTTTGATGTTAAGGAAGTGGAGGTACTTAGTTAAAACTTCATCTCTCTCAAGCAATTCATAATTCAATTTATTTGTTTCTAACAATCCATTGATGGACTATGCAGCTATGGGGATTTGTCTATGGTTCAAAGTATGATGAGATTTTGAATCTGAGTCAAACAGTAGTGCCTGGTGTTTCCAGTTGGCATGATCATCATTAAGATTATGAATTGAATTCACTCTCTTTGTTTTTTTTTTTTTGAATATATTTTTTTTTTTTTTTTTTTTTTTTGAATATATTTTTGTAGTAATGTTTTTTTTTTTCTTATCTTGTAACTTGACAAAGAAAACACATCTTTGTTACTCTCACTTGAAAGTGATGATTTTGAGAACTAAAAAGTCTAAAATGCAAAATCAAACAATATATCTTATGCTGAAGAGTTCTTTGACCTCCTACATACTGACATAGAAACTATCATCTAGACGATGGAATGTTTGCTATTTCAATAGAATGTTTGACAGCGTAATGGAATTTTTAAATTTAAGACAAGTTTTATGGAAGCAATACACCTTCTAACGCAGGACGATTAAGGGTCATGTTTTACAGCTCATTCGTCCGTGTTTGCCTGTTTGAAATGTAGTTCCGATTGTTCGATTGCGAATATTTTTCCAGTGAAAAATGAGTTGACGGATTCATTACCCGGTTTCACATACTAACTAAATTTCTATTTTTTTTTTTTTTGCAATGCAGATTCTTATACTCTCTCTCTTTCATATTATAAAGGAGTTTTAGGCATTTTTATTTGTTTCACAATATAAAGGGCTTTTGCTTTTTTTTTTTTTTATGCATTTTTCTTGATTACTTTTTAAACATCATTAATTAATTTTCTTGGTTTCTACTACTTATCTTGCAAAATTAATAAAATGATCGATATATAGATATAGGGAAAAAGTCAAATAAATGCTGAGCTTTCGAAAATACTCAATCTGAGGCGCGAATTTTCGCGGAATTATTTTTAATCATGAACTTATTAAAGAATTTAATTAAATCACTAACTTTCAAAAAAATTTTCCTAATTGGGCACGACGCCGTTAACCCAATTAACGGAGGAAAAAAAAAACAAACCGAGATGACGTGGACCAATCAGATAATCGAATAACTATGGAAAAAAAACAAACCGAGATGACGTGGACCAATCAGATAATCGAATAACTATGGGACACAAGGGGAATGGAACCTGCAACCTCACACCCGCACAAAGCTTCGCAACCACTGCACTACGAACAATACTCAAACATATGCCATAACATATTATATAGCGTTTACATATCATCATATATCTATATATTTTAACTGTGTTTAATTTGTTTTTCTTTCCATTATTCTTTTAATGAATAAATAAATTATGTTTCGACAAAAATAATAATAATAATAATAATAATTTATGATACTCAAAAATATATAAATACAACTATATAATTATAATATATTTATTATTTAACTGATTACAATAATATATTTATTATTTAACTGATTACAATTAATTTTTTATTTTTAAAATAATCAAGAAAGAAAAAAAAAATTAAAATAATTGTAGTAATTTAAATAACAAATATACTATAAATATGTAACTGTATTTACATAATATTTTTGAATATATACAAGTATGATTAATTTAATTTTTAGGTTAATTATTGATCAATAAAAGAATAAAGGAATGAGAAAACAAATTTAAAACATTGAAAGATTTATATGCATTATCTAAAATAAACATATATATATATATATAATACATTATGATATATGTTAGAAAACAAATTTAAAACATTGAAAGATTTATATGCATTATCTAAAATAAACATATATATATATATATAATACATTATGATATATGTTCGAGGTTGCGAAGTTTGTGTGCGAATGTGAGATTGCAGGTTCGATTCCCCTTATATCCCATAGTTATTCAATTTTCTGACTGGGATTCGATTTTCTGACTGGGCCATGATTATCCCAGTCAGAATCATGGTCCAGTCAGAAAATCGAATAACTATGGGATATATTCGTGTCCAATTAGAAATTTTTTTTGAAAATTTATGATTTAATTAGATTCTTTAATAAGTTCATGATTAAAAATAATTCCGCGAAAGTTCGCGCCTCAACTTGCGTATTTCCGAAAGTTTAACATTTATTTGACTTTTTCTCTATAGATATATTTTTATTTTGCATTGACCAATAGTAGTTTAAAAAGTTTAACATTTATTTGACTTTTTCTCTATAGATATATTTTTATTTTGCATTGACCAATAGTAGTTTAAGACAATAATGACTTTCCATTGCATGCTTTGTACGAATCAAATTCATTAATGATCATTGATAATTTTGATTTGCTTTTAAATTTTATTAAATGAGTGAAAAAACCTAAAACCCATTATAATATGAAAGCAGAGGGAGTATAAGTTTTTTATTGAGTGAAGATAAGCCCCTTCTTCTTATTTTGCTTTTCTTACAAACATGGGCCTTTGATCCCTTTTTCTCTTAGTTTTTGAGTGAAAAACAAAACCTATATATTATGCTCACGAGGCCCATTAAGCTAGATTGGACCAACAAAGATGGTTTAGTTTTAGGGAAGAACAAAAACCCTTCATTTTGGTTTTGACCTAAACTCCGACTTCAAATCTCAATTTGACAACAAAATGGGGAGTAGATTAGGAGGAAGAGTAGTTAATTTCGCTAATCTTCCGATTAAGCTTCTGATGCCTCCAAAACTCACAAACAGTAGATTAGGAGGAAGAGTAGTTAATTTCGCTAATCTTCCGATTAAGCTTCTGATGCCTCCAAAACTCACAAACATTCACGAATTCGCATTGAAAACAATCCCTTCTGCATCAAAGATCGAGATCAAGCGAGTCCTAGAATCACTCTACGGATTCGATGTCGAAAAAGTGAATACACTAAACATGGATGGGAAGAAGAAGAAGCGTGGAGGTTTACTAATAGCTAAAGCTGATTACAAAAAGGCTTATGTAACGTTACGTAGCCCTTTGTCGATTTCTAGGGATTTATTTCCGGTGAAGTTTGTTGAGGAAGATAGGAAGAGTAAAGTGAAAGGTTCTAGCTTTGTTGAGGAAGATGATGATAAGAAAAGTCATTGGCTTGATCCGAAGGAGAAGAGGGTAATTGGTGGTTATGGTAAAGATAAAGTTCCTCGTGTCGCTGGAAAATCAATTTCGACGAAGACGGTGGCAAAATTCCCATGGAGCAACATGACATTTGTGGGTAAGTAGGGATTTGCTTTTTGGTAATCCCAATTAGGGTTTATGAGCAGATTTATGATCTGTGTTTGTGTTTCTTTAGCTATCTGATAAAAAAGAGATATGAGCTTTGATCAATGATCATTACCAAAATACAAATTATCATGCGACCCCAAAGGTGATCAATGAGTCTCTGTCTGTCTGTATCTTCTTCTTTGGCTAATAACAATTTGGTATTTTGTTTTGTCCTGAAATACAAATTATCATGCGACCCCAAAGGTGATTCTACCACAAAACATTACCAAAGTAATTCAACATATTATGACCTTATTCCATGTTTTTTATTTCTCTGTTTCAAAAAAGACACAAAGACAAGAGTTATTTGCCATAAACTGTACATCATGGCCTTTAAAGTTTACACATTTCAGTTAAAATGTTTTCAAGTTTAAACTCACAAAATATCTGTGGGAAAGACAAACAAATACCAATACTAGTAGTTAAAGAAAAAACGAAGAAAGTCCTTTAGTTTTTGTTTGCTCACCTTTTTTACTTGGTAGGTCCAAGGCTCTCATAGAACAAGATGTAACCATGATCAGTATTGCTCGAATACTCCTGAGACGATCCAAAGAATGTCTGAATAGCTGATTCTTCAATCATCTCTACATTCTCATCATCAAAGAAGAGCCAATGGTTATGGCTTTTCACTAGGCTTACGTAATGACCATGGTTTGGTCCACTTCCGACATGAACCACCACTGCAAAGAGAGAGTACTCAACGTCTGTATATGGTTCCACTGTGTTGCTCAATTTTAGCTCCAAAGGGAAAACAACTCGATAAGAGAGCTTCTTGTAACGGCCCAACTGTTCGATGTATTTGAATCGTTTTAGATGGATTACTAAGATGTTTGGTGGCTTCTTGATCTTCATTCTCTTTTGCGCCTCTTGTAAGCTGCACTTATAGAGATTAAAGGATCAGGCTTGAGTCAGTGAAAGTATTAAACAGTTTTTGAGCGCCTAATCACACAAAACAGCCATAGGAGGAAGCTTGAGTCAGTGAAAGTATTAAACAGTTTTTGAGCGCCTAATCACACAAAACAGCCATAGGAGGAAAAGAGAGAGCTTGAAGACTAGTATCTTGTTGCAGCTATCAAAGGCTAACTGAGGAACTTAACATTAAAAAGTAATGGGGTGAGACTATGAACCAACATTTTTACCTGCAGCATTTGTCACAGAAGAATTTGTCTTCAGCGTGAAGCGTCTCTGTAGAGCTGAAATTTTTCAAACAGCTAGTTATTGAACTGTTCTGCTCGATATCCAGGCTTAGGTCTAGGAATGTTTCGTCTCTTGCTGTCACTGTTTCACACCGTAAGCACCTTGTCTCGTTGGTAAGTTTGCCCTGTGTACATATCCGGAATTTAAATTTAGCCAATTGCACTAACTAGTCGCTCCTTAGAAGGAAATACTGACCTGGAAAATCTTGTGTACCCAAGTAACAATAGGCTCGTTGTGCACACCGTTTGCGAGAGGAACCTTCGGTCCATTTGCCAACTTTTCAGGAGTAGATGATGAAGAAGTTTCATGTTGAGTTTTTGCTGCTTTGGTGTATCCTCTATCTAATTGCGCGATTGTTCGATTCTCGATCGGATAATTCAAGATTTCGAAAGAGACGAAGAGAAGATTTATTCGATCGAAAGTTTTCTTTTTTATTTTATTTTGTGTTCTGTTAAAAAGGAGAAGCAAGATGTGGAATATATCAGAAATGAGATATGATTGATGATCAAAAACATTCAGTCAAAATTGCAAATTACACCACCAAAATGGTAGACTTTAACAAATAAACTTTGATTTCTAAAATTACAAATCGCACCTCCAAATATCTATGGGAAAAGTTAAAAGGTGGAGAAAAACTTGTTGGTCTCATTCACCTTGAAATGTGATCAAACGAGATACTATCAAATTCAAACCGATCAAACTTTGCTTCCATGGATAATTGTCTAATCTTGTATGTATATTTGTCCATTTTGCATAATTGAAACTAGCTAGTTTCATATATGCATATCATTAGTTTTGACCCGCTACATAGTGTAATCATAAACACCATAAATCTTTTTTTGCGAGACGGAGGAAAGTGGATTTAAATTTTTGCAAAATTTTTGCGGAACAGTTAAAAAATATATATTAAGCTGGAAGAATCAGGTGTGGACAAAATTTAGCAAGTTTTTGGCGGGTTTTTTTTACGGATTTTAGCAAATTTTAGCGGATTTTTAAAGATTTTAGCAAATTTTTGCGTTATTTTTTATTTTTATTTTGCGGGCTTCCCGTACATCTCGTGGAATTTGCGGATGTGAATATGAACAAATTTTTTTATTTGCATATTATGCAGGATGAGTTTAAGTATAATACTTTTTTGCTGGTTTTTAGTGGGACGGAACAAGTCGGCCTGCTTGAAGGTGTAACTGAAACTCCATCCTCAATCTATCTCATTAAGATTCTTTGGGACGGAACAAGTCGGCCTGCTTGAAGGTGTAACTGAAACTCCATCCTCAATCTATCTCATTAAGATTCTTTCCGACAGAACTCTCCCTATCTCCCATGTAATAATATAATTCCTCCATATAAAACGGACGTGAACACATTGCATTAAAGATATATTTTTGATTACATGATCTCTAACAAGTATACAAGTGCGGTTCTTTTTTTTTCAACTGAAACTTTATTAATAAACCAAAACATTAAAGACAATCAATGCTAACATTCCAAAGATGGTTGGAGCTAAAGAGGTATAGTATTATCAATCGAGCCAAAATAAAGAGGTAACATAATAACATATTTCGCCAAAGAGTACGCTGTTGCATTCCGTGTACGGCTAATGTGATCAAACTGAACTTGCCAAGGACGTCTTGAGACAATACCTTGTATTTCCGTCGTAAAAAGAAGCAAACGTGGTCAGGTCTTATGGGATTGAATAGCTGAAATGAGCGTAGAGGAATCTATCTCAAAAATAAACTAATCATACCCCATATTCCATATGCAATTGATAGCCCAAACTAGTGTTGTTGCCTCAGCTTCAAGTGGCGACAGTAAACGCGGATAAACTTTAATCCTATATAAGCGAACATGTCCAAAATTATCCCGAAGGATCCACGAAACTCTACATCTATCATGTAATTCTTGCCACGCAGCATCAATAGTACACTTTAAAAATTATGTGATAGACTTTTTAATCTTTAGATATTTTAATATCACTATTTAAGTATAAGACATCTTGAAATAAACGTTATAATCTTTTGATTTTATAAACGTAATCAATATGCTAAATTTTTTATCTTTAATATCACGAATTATATTAGCATCCATAAAAAAAAAAATT
>CM071721.1:12569964-12583841 GCA_036630335.1 Physaria fendleri | reverse complement strand
TTTAATTACACCTCCGTAACTAGTTTCATCTCTCGAGAACAAAACGAAATGCAAAAATCTTGCCAAATCCGAACGACACGTTCATCGAGGTAGTTCGGTTTTGACGAGAAAGTACAAACGTGGCCTGGCTAAAAGGTGTCCTGTCATGTCTCATAAAGACAAATTGTACTTTTTACAAATAAAGTGAAATATAAAAAGTACACCTTTTATTATTTTTTAATTGTTTTCATTAACCTCTCTATACTTCATTTCGCCTCACTCATTTTTCTTCTATCTTTCATTATCTCTCTCATTCTCATTCCTCATTTCTTTCTCTGGTTTTAATTACACCTCCGTAACTAGTTTCATCTCTCGAGAACAAAACGAAATGCAAAAATCTTGCCAAATCCGAACGACACGTTCATCGAGGTAGTTCGGTTTTGACGAGAAAGTACAAACGTGGCCTGGCTAAAAGGTGTCCTGTCATGTCTCATAAAGACAAATTGTACTTTTTACAAATAAAGTGAAATATAAAAAGTACACCTTTTATTATTTTTTAATTGTTTTCATTAACCTCTCTATACTTCATTTCGCCTCACTCATTTTTCTTCTATCTTTCATTATCTCTCTCATTCTCATTCCTCATTTCTTTCTCTTGGTATCCAAAGTGGCAGGGTCTGTTGTTTGGCTTGTATGTGTTATCGAGGGGGACGTTGTTAAGTTAGGATGGAAAGTTAGGATGTAGGGATTAAGTTTGCCACGTGTCATATATCAGGTAATAGTTTCTAAAAATCTAGTCCGCTCATAACTACTCGAATTTTGGTGTAGTTGCTTTTGCAGTTCAAGGACAAAAACGTGAGCTGGCCAAACAGATCCTGTCACATCACTTTTGAAAGTCGGTAGTGTTTTCCCCGATTTTACAATCCTGTCACATCACTTTTGAAAGTCGGTAGTGTTTTCCCCGATTTTACACGCAACATCACAAAAACTGTCACATCACTTTTGAAAGTCGGTAGTGTTTTCCCCGATTTTACACGCAACATCACAAAAAATTGATGTACTTAATATTATTTTAAAAAGTTTATGTACTTTTTCTTAGTTTTTATAAACTAAAAATCTACTTATGTTACCATCCACCTCCATTCGTAACTCATTACAACACTTTGGCTTTCTCTGTACTCTCTCTCTCCCCTTCATATAAAATCTGGGTTTATGAGGTCCATTCTTAATTCGCCTTAATCTAA
The DNA here is from genome assembly GCA_036630335.1 of Physaria fendleri. Lineage (NCBI taxonomy): Eukaryota > Viridiplantae > Streptophyta > Magnoliopsida > Brassicales > Brassicaceae > Physaria > Physaria fendleri. Next base: position 12,582,618 of record CM071721.1, on the reverse strand, counting down.
CTTCAAAATCAAGGTCATTTGGTTCAGTCATGTCCCAGTGCATCATCTCTTTGCTCCGAGTTCATCAATTCCACTCCCCTACACACACACATTTATACTAGACATAGACATGGCCGGAGTTTCGGATCGAGTTCGGATCAGTTCTTATGGGTTTTATATTTTTCAGATACATATTCTCTATTCCATTTTATTTGATTTTATAACATTTTCCTATTGTTTCACAATATTTGATTTTAAGTCCGGGTAAATATGATTACATTGGAAACTAAAATATCAATAATATTATATTACTAAAAGTAGATATTAATTGTATTTTTTAATGTACGTAAAAATGGTATAAAATCAAATAAAATTGAACGGAGGTAATATAAAATATACGTATTCGGGTATTTTTAAAAATCGGATCTGGATTTTTTTTTTCTCACACTATATATTTTGAGGCTGTTCAGAGAAAAAAAAAAACATAACAAACATTTTTTTTTTCTCACACTATATATTTTGAGGCTGTTCAGAGAAAAAAAAAAACATAACAAACAAAATTCAAGAGTAGGGTTTGTAAGAGGTGTAAGTTTGTTTGTTTTGATTCAAAAAAAGAAAAAAAAAAAGAAAAACATTCTTATCCTCGAAGTTTCGATCCAACGATTGGTAAAATTTTCTCCTACTTTCATGGTTTCTTGTTCTCTCTGTATACTTTGTCCCCCTTTCGGCTTCTCGCTTATGTCTGAGAAATTTTGATTTAGGGCTTTGAATTTGTTGTAATGGACTAGGGTTTGTATCACGCCTTTAGACTCTTTGTGAAGGTGGACTTGGGATATTTACAGAGTAGTCGATCTGTACTGTTTATGTATAGATCCGTTGTTTGTGAAGGTGGACTTGGGATATTTACAGAGTAGTCGATCTGTACTGTTTATGTATAGATCCGTTGTTGTTTTTGAACTGGTTCAAATATTCGCGGGTCTCGTTCTGGTTTGATTAATTTCATTGACTGAAATGTGGATTATGGTTTTTTTCGGGGTTCGTAGTGATTAGGAGAGGCAAATGGTAGTGCGAGTTTCGTGGATTTGATGATGGGTTTGGTGAATTGTGGTTTAGGTTAGGTTTTCTCGTGTTAGATTTGGGAGTTTTTGTGGCTTTGTTTTGATTCTTCATTAGTGTGTTAGGTTTTCTCGTGTTAGATTTGGGAGTTTTTGTGGCTTTGTTTTGATTCTTCATTAGTGTTTAATGTTGTCAGGTTCTTACGGTCTTCATTTAAATCTGAATCTTACCTATTGTTAAGATGGTTTGATTCAATTAGATTGATAGATTTTCAAGATCTTTCTTTATGAGCCTTGTGTATTCAGCAGATTGCCGCATAACTTTGTATTTAGGGGATTTGGCGCAAATTTGTATTCATCAGATTGCCGTGTAAATTTTTTGTGTTACTTGTGTGGCTTAGTTAGGGGATTTGGCGCAAATTTGTATTCATCAGATTGCCGTGTAAATTTTTTGTGTTACTTGTGTGGCTTAGATATGGTGATTTCAGGCTAAAGATTGGTTCTCTATCTTCTTTGTTTTTTAAAATGAAATGTTATGGAAGGTGGGTCAACCGGGTTTTGTTTAGTAAAATTTGGCTACCGGATGAGACCAATGCCACCGGATCAGATCGATACTCTTGAGCTAATGATTTGCATTTATGGTTTTACCTGTTCGATCAGATCTGCATCCATATCAGATCATGGGACCTTATAGCCAGTTAAACCTTCATGTGGAAACTAATCTAATATTTCCTACTGAATCTGTTTTCTTTAATGTTAGGTTCACCTAATCACGATATGCTTCTGTAAACATTCCGCCGAATCTGATCTCTTTTTTTGCTCCTTTGATTTTCCATTGGGACAGGTGAAAAACTTTCTGAGGAGCCTGTTCAAGATCTTCTTTCCAGAGGACTATATTGTATGTGACGAAGTAATTTTCGAGGACATGGAATGCAACAAGGACGAAGCAAAAAGGGCAATGGACATTGCTGTGCGGAAGATTACAGAAAAGGACTACAATGGTGCAAAAAAATTCGCTAACAAGGCCCATAACTTGTTTCCTGCTCTGGATGGTCTGAAACAATTGTTGATGGCTATTGATGTTTACATCTCCGGAGAGAAAAAAATCTGCGGAGAAGCTGATTGGTATGGTATCCTTGGTGTAGATCCCTTTGCTAATGATGAAGCAGTTAAAAAACAATACCATAAATTAGTTCTTATGCTCCATCCAGATAAAAACCCGTGTAAAAGCGCTGTTGGTGCGTTTAAGCTGGTGGCTGAAGCTTGGACTCTACTATCTGACAAGGATAAAAGAGTTTCTTATAACATGAGGAGGAGCAAAGACGCTCAACAAAGTTTTCCAACAACACAGAGTTGGGTTCCACCACCACACCAGCATTCTTTTAACGGGAATCAGAATGTAAGAGACCATGTAGTTCCGAATGCCAGGGCCAGATCTAAGCCTGTCCCCCGTATGGATAGATCCCGTGTTGGTTCTTCTGCTTCTGTTTCTTCAATGCCGGAGGAGAGTAGTACCTTTTGGACAAAGTGCAACGACTGCAACACGCAATATGAGTATCTAAGGGTCTACATGAATCAGACTCTGCGTTGTCCAAGCTGTAGTCATGTGTTTGTTGCAGAAGAGAAGACCCCGCCTTCAAATTTTCCGAAGGCACCAGTCAACATCTCATCTAACCAACAGCACAGAAGTTCCAAAAATCAAGCTTCGAACAAACAATCATATGGTACTTCTAGGAGAGCATCTAACCAACAGCACAGAAGTTCCAAAAATCAAGCTTCGAACAAACAATCATATGGTACTTCTAGGAGAGAGCCTACACCACCTGTTAACCATAATTTTATGTGGGAATCTTCATCAAGAATGGCTGGTTCTAACAGCCAAAATGCCACAAATCAAGCTGTGAATGTAGTTCATAAAGCACAAGAGAAAGTGAAACATGGGTTTGGGGAGTCGAAACAAAAGGATGCTGCTAGAGGATTTACAAGCTCTGATCTCAGGAATTTCAAGAGGCCGAAGACAGATAATTTCAATTTGAGTGGTGCATTGGCAGGCAATGAAACAGGTGCAAGGAGTGTGGCCAACACCATGGGCTTTCGTCATCCTCATGTACAAGGAATGTTGTTACCTTGTGATATAGCTAAAGCGCTTATTGAGAAAGGCCAGATGGAAATTTCCAAAAGACTCCCGAAGTGGATAGCTGAAATGGAAGAGAAGGTGAAAGCAACTGAAGGGGAGAAGAAAAGTATTAAGACAGCGAGCAAGGTGAATGACAAGGCAAATGAGGTTGAAAGGGCAGTTGAGGAAATACCCAGTGCTTCAGATGAAGAGAAGGATGGTGAAGTGAAGACAATCAATGTTCCGGATTCAGACTTTCACAACTTTGATCTTGACCGAACTGAAACTGCTTTCAAAGACGACCAAATTTGGGCTGCTTATGATGATGACGATGGGATGCCACGGTTTTACGCCCGCATCCAAAAGGTGATTTCTTTGAATCCGTTTAAGATGAAAATCAGCTGGCTTAATTTCAAAACCACCAGTGAATTCGGTCCTATAGACTGGGTAAACGCTGGTTTTGCAAAAACATGTGGGGATTTTAGGACAACGAAATATGAATCTTCAGATTCACTAAACACCTTTTCTCACAAAGTCGATTTCACCCACAGAAGCACAGATGAAAATGATGTGAAGAAGATTGTAAAGGAAGAAATGTTTAGATTCTCCCACCAGGTACCTCATTACATTCTTACAGGAAAAGAAGCTGATAACGCACCAGTAGGTTATCTGGATCTAGACCCCGCTGCAACTCCTTGTGAATTCTCTTCAGAGAACACAGAGGTGAATGAGAAAAGTGAAGCTGTAAAAGAGAAGATCTCTGCCGCAGAGGAAGAAGTCGTTATGATTCTAGATTAGTGGTTTGAAGCTAGTTGCAGTCAATCTGTAGAAACATATCATCTCATCTCATCTCATATGGAATCTTTAGGGCACAGTACTAATCAAGGTCAGGTTTGATCTTCGCTTTCTCTTTTCTTTCTTATATTTTTTTAAAAAATATCTTTCTTTTGTCTAAGGCTGACCCAGAAACTAGCCATTTATTGGCACAGGATATACCGGAAACAGTAGCCTGAGTATTTCGTATATTTTTTGGGGGATCAAATGTACAATCTTTTTGGTATTTTGGTACTTACTCATTAGACCTGAAAGAATCTTGTAAGAACAGTTTGAAAATATATGGTGGTTATGGGTTNCAATCCATTTTGAGACCAGCCTATTTAAGCATGCACGATTTGGTCCTAGTTTCACAATATTTCAAAATAAATCGGTGCCATACTACATATACTGAATCTAATTGTACCTACCAGATGCAAACTTAGATGCCTTAGACTTGTTAAGTTTGTTTCTTGTGAACGTATTATCCAAGAAGTGAACGAGGAATTAAAGAATTTCCGCTTCCACAACGAGACGCTAAAGTCCTTATTGGATAGGTGGTTCCATTTAATTTTTTGAGTATCATAAGAATCAAATGCTTCTACTGGTTTTTTTCTTTCTTCCTTTCAATTTTGTCCAAAAGTTCATCGGAGAAGTTCGCTTTAAACATAGAGAGGACTGAACTTTCATGCCAAAAAAAAAGAGGACTGAACGTTGTAATAAAATTTTTGTTGGTCCTCAAATCACATTAAAGAATAAAGGAAGACAGCTTCTACATTTTCTTCAAAGTTCTTTTACAGTCCAAATCACATTAAAGAATAAAGGAAGACAGCTTCTACATTTTCTTCAAAGTTCTTTTACAGTCCATAAATGCAAAAAAAGATTCCAAATTGAAGTGAAACTATGAGCTGAACAAAATAAAAACTACAGTAATGTATAACATTCTTTTTAAAAAACTGTCCTAGTGGTTTTGGCTATGCCATATGATTCCCACAAATTAATCTACAAAATTAGATCAATGATTTCAAATGTTTTCTTTTTTCTTTTTTTGGGTCTTTTTTTTTTTTTTGCTTTTCATTGTAGAATAGGTATGGGAGATTTAGTCTGTACAAAGCTTTGAAGAAACGCTATGGAAGATAACCCAAACAGGTATGCTTTATAGTAATGAATGATGCCTGGCTAGGCCAATACCAAGTCACCTTCTTCTTGTTGTTGCTCCTGTAACTTCTCTCCCTGCTTTGGAAGGAGAATACGCTTTATATCCTCTGCGGTTAGCGTTTCATACTCTAGAAGTGCGTTTGCTAATGTGTGTAGCTGCTTCTCATGCTGTGGAACACACACACACATAAACAATTGAAGTGAGTAAAGACTTTACTCGAAGGGTTTTTGAACAAGTGAATGAGAACTCGGCACAAACGTACCCGTTTTAAGAGAGATTTCACTCGCTCATATGCCTCTCGAAGAAGCTTCACAACCTGACCAAAAAGTATAAACACCATCAGATTAATGATCAGACATAGGAGCAACACGATTGAACGAGGAACTACGAAAAATGAATAGAAAGTGTATCTACCTCTGCATCAATGCGTGATTGCATATCAGAACTTGGTCTGTCCTTTATATGAACTGGTCCTATTGCATCACTCATCCCGCAACTCGATACCTGCCATATTTTGAACCAGAAAAGCGTTACAACAACTACCAGAAGAGAGGTAAGATATGTTATCAAAACACTCTGGTCCTATTGCATCACTCATCCCGCAACTCGATACCTGCCATATTTTGAACCAGAAAAGCGTTACAACAACTACCAGAAGAGAGGTAAGATATGTTATCAAAACACTATAGATTTTAGGATCTCATGGGCTAACTCTCTGAAAACTCCTTCCAGAAAACAAATACAATCGAGAACTAACTCTTCCCATAAACCAGGAAATAGAAATATAGATATTACTCCACAAGGTTACCATATATTGTGCAAGTTCTGTGGCCTGTGACAAATCACTACTTGCTCCAGTGGTGATATAGTCCTGGCCAAAGATGAGCTCCTCTGCAACTCTTCCTCCCATACATACATCAAGACGAGCTAATAACTGCCTCTTGCTCACTGATGTTTCATCGTTTGAAGGTAACTGGGTTACCATTCCCAATGCAGATCCACGTGGCATTATTGTCGCTTTGTGGATTGGGTGCGCACCTTTCGTGTTCAAAGCCACAATAGCATGACCACTCTCTCGACAGCTGCTTTTATGGCAGCAATGTTTACCAGGTTTGCAAGATCTAGAAATCATTTTGGTTAGATTGGAGGACAAAATGGTGAATCATTGAATCTTCATAGCTCAATATAAAAGAGAAGATACTTTAACTAAATTTAAGGATGCCCGAAACTGTAGTTATAGATTTTAGACACTCACCAGCACCGTTGAATCCAGGAGTTCCACGAGCAATTGCTTTAACATCCACATCTTCTGACATAGGTTTTCCTTGGAGGTAGAGTTCCAAAATCTCTTGGCGTCCACGAACATCCGGACTAGGGACGACAATCTAAAAAATAAATGGAAATATTTAAATCAATTTTTCATAACATAACAACACCTAGCTATCTATCTAAAAAAATACAAATGAAAACTAATTGAACACCAGATACGCAAACTCAAAACACATCCTCAAACAGTACAATTTAAAACAGGGGTTTCATACTTCATTTTCCAGTAACTAGCATGACACTCTATCTTCAGACTAGTACAAACAGAGAATAGGAGACTGGAAACTTACATGCCTATCGAATCTACCTGGTCTAGTCAGGGCTGGATCAAGTATATCAGGCAAGTTTGTTGCAGCCATAACTATAATTCCCTGCATAACCAAAAAGCTGAGTTCTATTATATTTCAGCAAACTAAGGGGAGTAATCAGAAGGTACAATATCCCTCATCAACAAATACCTCGTTTTGCTCAAAACCATCCATTTCAACAAGTAGTTGATGCAATGTCTTCTTTGTATGCCCTTCCCATTGCTTTCTTGTGGACCCAACAGCATCAATTTCATCAATGAAAATAATACAAGGTGCCTGTTATACATGATGATAAGCAAATGGAACTTCATTCATGGCAGGCCAACCAATGAAAATCTTTGAAAATAGATTATTCGCGGTGACAGTTGAGTAGGACCTTTTTCTTAGCTGCCTGAAACAATGATCTCACACGCCGAGCTCCTACCCCAACAAACCTGTTAATCAAGAAAACATGATATTATTAGACATTTTTCATTAATGAAGAATCGACCTGAGAGTACTCAATAGCTAATGCATATATCTGAGAAAGAAAAGTAGAAGGCTTACATCTCTTCAAATTCAGATCCAGCTCTATAGAAGAAGGGCACACCAGCTTCTCCAGCAATTGCCTTTTCAAATTTTAAAATGTGTCAGCTTATTTCAATTAATAATATAATTGGTAGTCTGATAACAATTTATGTTTTAAGTGGATTTCGGCTGTGAAGGACACCAACACAAATAATTAATTAATTCTTCATAACCCCATTCAACATGAGAGGACAATATAGCAGTATGTGAGAACTTACTTTAGCCAGTAACGTCTTTCCAGTTCCAGGTGCTCCAGTAAGAAGAATTCCCTGGAAGCAAACAATTAAGAACTGTCTCAGATCGCATTTCTACCATTAGTCAGATTATGGCCTTAAGTAGACATGAGGAAAATCAAATGCAAAGTAGGATACAGTCGAAAAATAATGACTGAATACAATAAGAGACTATACCTTTGGCAACTTTCCTCCAAGGCGGGTAAACTTTGATGGATTTTTAAGATATTCAACCACCTCCTCAAGCTCTTGTTTGGCATCATCACAACCCTTTACATCCTTGAATGTTTTGACATTCTGCGGCAAGTAAACTTGTTAAGAAAAGATACAGTGCAACTGCTCAAACAAATTTATTGGCCTCAAGGACAATTAAAATGTTGATGGGGACGGCCATTGTAACTAAAGCTATGAAGTTCATCGCAGTTATACTTCAACCAATTTTAGACTCCTCGTCAACAATAACGAACATCATTACTTCATGTTTAGTCAAAAGTCCACCTTTTCTGGAGTTATTTCTTTGTTCAAGTCTTTTGTAGAATATGAAGAACTTGAACCAACACCCGAAGTTCCAATTCCTCCGAGGCTTCCAATATACTTTTGCAGAGCAGCTGCACCCATTAACCTAAACAAGGAACTTCCATTTTAACAGAAGCAGAAGTACTAAAATGGAGAACCAATCAAAGTTCAACTATGCATAAGAAGCAATATTTCTGCTAATGCTATCTAAAATTAAACTATCACAGATCTACTAAAGATAGATGATGAATACCAAACTATTCCCACCACAGCTGTGAACAAGATTGTAGAGACAAGCTCTTGCGCAAATCTTGATTTGTTTGAAACTTTAGGATTAACCTAACAAAGCAAAGACTCATGTTAAGAACCTCACGCATATGGAACCATATTTGAAGGTACCAATAACATTTTAAAGGATATAGACAATAGAAGCAATGAGAGACAGCTAGCAAATCACATTTTAAAGGATATAGACAATAGAAGCAATGAGAGACAGCTAGCAAATTAACTTCGGAGATCAAAACGTAGACCACAGAAAAACAAAGAACCAAACCAAAGATTCTAAAGGTAGTACTAGTACAAGCAGACAGAAAGAATACCAGTGCGGGAAGACTAGATGGTTTCCCTGTTTGTTCGTCTGGAAGATAATCCGCAATAGCATTTGTAATGACCAGAGCTCTAATATATTCAGCAACTCCTCTACTGTCCACTGCATGTTCCCTTTGTTCGAATCGTTGAACTACAGCCTCAGGACTGAATCAAAGAAATCATCAGCATACCACATAAAGATCAAGTGAATTCAGCTACAGCATCTCCTTAAATTACGGATTCTATCAATCAAAGCTTAATGAAAATACATACATGTGCTTGTTGAGCTCAGCCAATAAAGCTCCCTGTAAAGCCGCATCCTTTGGATTAGCATCAGCCTCGGCAATAAGTTTATCGAGCCGCTTCTCCTGGCGAGAGAAAGGCCACCAGTTTAACCACTCCCACTCCAGTACCTTTTCCATAGCTCTCTTTATAGCCGCCCATAGTCCCATCATCAACACCACAATCCGAAACTTGCTCTTCTTATGGGATTCCTTCCATAGCTCTCTTTATAGCCGCCCATAGTCCCATCATCAACACCACAATCCGAAACTTGCTCTTCTTATGGGATTCCTCCTTACCCTCCGTTTCTACATCACTAACCTCTGCTTGAAAGCTAGATTCACTCGTCCCTTCCCCACCCACAAATCTATCGTTCGTCTCTAATTCCGGAACCTCCGTATCCGAAACCAATGAATCCTTACTCTCCACTTTGCCAACAGAATCAGGGGCATTCTGAAGAAAATCGGAATCGGAAACGTCATTTTCTTGGCGCAATGAACAAGGAAGGGGACGAAATCGAGAGTTGTGAAGAACTGAAGAAAGATGGTAGAAACTGGAGAGAGATTGAGGATGAAAACTCAAAACAGAAGAAGAGAGAAAAGGGCGAGATTTAAAAGAATATGAATGGAGAGGAGGACGAAGGAGAAGAGAAGCTTGAAGAGTAGAAGAAGACATTGTATTAGGGTTTATGATGACAATCCTTTATCTTCTTCCTCTCTTTTATTTCAGAGCAAAAGAGAAGACTTCACTTGGAGACTTGATAGCCACAAGTTCCTCTCTTTTATCTTTCTCTTCTGTTTTGTTTTCTTGAGTTTCTTTTCTCACTATTTATTTTTATTTTCATTTTTCACTAAAATTATTATTAAAGGCTTAAACCCAAAATATACGTCAAGCAAAGTGGCAAAAGTATGCCCACAATCTCCTTTTAGGACATCAAGTCCGAGGTTCGATTCCCTCCACTCTCCTTTCTTGTGCTTACTAGTAATAGTCACTAGGCTATATAAAAATATATATATATATATATATATCATCTCTATCACAAACATACTAGACGGACAGACTACGTAAATAGCATCTGACCAAAATATCCCCTTTTTAAGGCGTATCAAGGTACATTAATGGTCTTTGGGACGATCAAAGTGGTTCTTGAAGAAAGTGGTGTTGAAGTGCAAAAGCAGGGTAGACTCTTGANACACAACGCTGTACTCTTTCCTTTCTAAGGTTTCTTCCCACATTGGGTTTCCTTTTTAAGGTTTTAATGAGGCAGCTAAGGTGGATGGTGCAATCTAGGGATTACTCTGGTTTCTAATTTTTTTTTACTTTTATGTAAAAGTTTGACAATTGTTTGAACCGTTTTTTTTTTGTTGAATAAATTTAACATTCATTCAAAAAAAAAAACAAAATATCCCTCCACGTTTTCGTTTTGGGCAGACGTGTGACGTGACAAATCTCACCAACCAATGAAAAAAAAAAAAAAAATACCGTCTCTATCAAAAACATACTAGACGGACAGACTACGTAAATAGCATATGACCAAAATATCCCTCCGCGTTTTCGTTTTGGGCAGACGTGTGACGTGGCAAATCTCACCAACCAATGCACACCGTATTATCTTTTTCGTACGATCATAGTATTCGTCTCCTCATGCTAAGCTAAATATGGAAAGTTTTCTCGGCAAAAATAAATTATCTCCCCTCAAGAGGAAATGACCATATATGTATTCATTCTACTTATTAGGTAAATGACTTTGTTTGTAATATTTTGGAAGAAATTATAATAAAATTTTTGCATAGAGATTCAGACACTCATTTGTAGATGTTATAAACACATGTCGTGACATTAAAGACAGACGATAAAGGTAATAACCACACAACTTAGATAGAAACGGATCATAGACAGATGTCGTGACATTAAAGACATACGGTAAAGACATAGACGTTATGGATTACATGCGTAGACATACCAAAACCATAAAAGACAGACGTCAAAGGCATTGTCGGATGAGAATCTCACTGGTGGGAGTCAGGTTTTGGGCAAAAAGCCTGGGAGGGAGAGCAACATGCTTGAGGCACTTCAGATTCAACTATCCATGTGGAGGACTGCTTATCTGTCTAACATCTTCAACACCTTTGTCAGTTCCGTCCAACCACCTTTGTCAGTTCCGTCCAACATCTTCAACACCTTTGTCAGTCTGTCAGTCTGATTTTCAAAAGAAACCATTTTAGTTTAGAGAGAATGACTGGGAGAACTAGTAGAGAGAAAATGTAAAGAGAAAGAGTAGAGAGAGAAGTTCTCAAGATGATAACTGAAATGTTTAGTGAGGAGAAACGAACTAAATCTCGTCCACGAAAATCCTCCCACTCATAACTTAGCCAACGTGTTAGCCAATGGCGTGAGAGGAATCAAAACGTCATGGACTGAAAACATCGCTCACTGATTTGTCTTTTTGACTGCTGGGAGCATTTCAATTAAAATTTAAAAACAAAAACAAAAAAATTAAATCGACAACATTTTTGAGACAATAAGGAAATGAAACGTGAACAATGGCACTGCACAAGGTTACGAGGCGACGAGTGACATATTCAGAGAAAATGTATAACTAATGCATAATGAATAAGTATCTCTATAATTAATAGTTGTATATTGAGATATCAAGCTTTTGAACCATCAGAGAAACAATTGTGGTTAATACAAAGAATACAAATGTTAGTCATAGATTAATCTATATTACCGGGATCGATAGCAATAGGAAAATATATCGTACCAAGCAATTATCAAGATAAATTAAACTTATTAAACGAAAGTTGTAACCAAGGTACCTAGCACAAAGTTAGCCAAGTACGAAGCCACAAATTCAAAACGAACCAACCCCACAAGAACAAAGAACAAAGAGGATACATTATGGTAAGGAAAATGATTAAGCATAAATGTGCCTTAACGAGATAAGCATAACCTTCTGATGTGCTAAATTAACTCCACTCATGATTGATTCAAAGTACAAGAGCGGCGAGGAAAATTTGGGACTTCAATCATAGTAAACCTATTGTCGTTGGTTGGCTAGCAGAAGGGATGAAGGGAGACACTTCACTTATATCTGGACATACGAACATAAAATCTTTGAAGCTCGCCGAAAGTCATGCCTGAAGCTGAACTAGGTGAACCGGTAGTCGAGACGATAAGGGTAGGCGGCTTCGAGGAGCTCGGGGAGATACCACGAGACTCGCTAATTGGAGAGGACATAGAACTTCTTTTCACATACTAGAGAAGATGAACTCTGCCACCGAAGACAACACAAGAAACCTTCATAAATCATCTACGACAAACCCATGAAAACAAAACTGATAACAAGAGAACTTAACTTGATAAATTGCAAGCTTGAAAGTACAAATCACGAGGGAAATTGAAGAGGCTGGGTGGAGTCGAGAAAAGGTCACCAGCTTCTCTATGGTAGGAGAAGGACGACATCCCTGACGTCAAACACAGACTAAACAAACCCTTCCACTGATCCGATTATCTCTCAATCACCTCTGATTCAAGCAAAACCTAAGTCAAAAGATACCTATACACATGGGAAAAAGGGAACCGAAGCTATGGAAGCTTCCATCCCTTTTCAGTGAGTATGCGCCACTCGTAGACTAGCCCTAGATGAAAGAAAAAGACGATTGAAAATAAAACTCTCCCTAAAGGAAAGAGATGTTGAATGTATGCTATT
>CM071721.1:12484900-12503245 GCA_036630335.1 Physaria fendleri | reverse complement strand
AACCGGGTGCATCACACCCCCACATCCGAGAGCCCAGATCATCAATGAAAGCAAGACTCGAATTCGTTTGAGTGATCTTCCGGAAACTCTCAAGTACGACGATTTTATGGATTTGGTGAATAAGTGTGGGAGACCCAAGGATTCAAAGCTGGTTAAAGACTTTGATGGGATTAACAGAGGTCATGCTTTCGTTGGCTATGCTACCCACGAAGAGGCTGAAGATACAATTGCAGAGTTGAACGGATTTCTCATTGGAGGTGTCACCATCAATGCTCATGTATTAATTATTTTAGAAATTGGTAATTTAGGTTAATTGCTTGTTCCATAACAAAATAACAATATTTTAAATTTTTTTAATTTGCAAAATAATATTCTCCTTGATATCAAAACTTGCACATTTGATGCACGGTCACGATAAATGAATTTTATGTGTGGGACGATACTAATAATAACACAATTATCTAGGTAAATGAATATTACTATATAATATCTTATTATATAAAATAGAGCGTGTAAGTGGATATTTCATCAGAGCCACTGATATCCAATCGTTGATTTCTAATATTTTTATTTATTAGTAAGTTTCCCCAAAAAATCATAGTAATTTCAAATGTAAAAATGTCAGGTTTTGTCAAAATAGGAATTTGCCATTGTTAAACAATCAATATTTTAAATTTTTTTAATTTGCAAAATAATATTCTCCTTGATATCAAAACTTGCACATTTGATGCACGGTCACGATAAATGAATTTTATGTGTGGGACGATACTAATAATAACACAATTATCTAGGTAAATGAATATTACTATATAATATCTTATTATATAAAATAGAGCGTGTAAGTGGATATTTCATCAGAGCCACTGATATCCAATCGTTGATTTCTAATATTTTTATTTATTAGTAAGTTTCCCCAAAAAATCATAGTAATTTCAAATGTAAAAATGTCAGGTTTTGTCAAAATAGGAATTTGCCATTGTTATTTTTTTTTGGTCAACATCGGTTTTTCCATTAAATTAAACAAGTACAACATAGAGAGTATCACTTCCTCTCGTCTTCAAACGAGAGCTCAACTTACTAGATAATACTAGAGAAATCATAACGAAAATACTAATGGGATAATACATAACATAATTTAGATAGTTGTGAAAGTAAAGCTCGGATAGATGAAGCCCATTGGGCTCAACACCAAAACCAGAGAGGCTTAGCAGCTTGAAGAAAATGGGCCATCGACCCATTAATATTTTTAGGGTTTTCTGATATGCTGCTTTTGCCTTTGCCGCTTTTGTACGGACCAGAAGAAAATTCTGGCGGATTTGACGATGACATATTGTGGCTACTGGAGGAGTTGAAGATGATATGCCATCGAGTCTATGGACATCAGAGCCGGTTAAGATACCCGCACTGAGGTGGGAAGAAGCCCGAATTGGGATCAGGGTGAACTGCCGGTGCTTATAACCGGGAAAAGAGGCAAAACATATACTGGGTTTCGGAACGCCGTCGTTCCCATATACATTCAACCGAGCCATCCTAGGATTTAAGATAGTCATGATAAACTCAAAGGGTGGGAAGAAATTGTCGTGCCTGTCTCGAAACTTCGAGAAGCAGAACTGGCGAGTGATAAACTCAAAGGGTGGGAAGAAATTGTCGTGCCTGTCTCGAAACTTCGAGAAGCAGAACTGGCGAGACACAACTCTGATGTGTGTGAATAGTCGAACAGAGTAAGAACAGCGCACAACTGGAGGTGTGAACATGGTACCCGTGCTTGCTCGAGGACGCAGGGAAGAAACTGCCGTACCTGTCTCGAAACTTCGAGAAGCAGAACTGGCGAGACACAACTCCGATGTGAACAGAGTAAGAACAGCGCACAACTGGAGGTGTGAACATGGTACCCGTGCTTGCTCGAGGACGCAGCTTTCGGAGCTGGGATCGAATTGCAGAGCTCAACGAGTAATAACAATGGAGTTCTCGAGTCCACATGGCTAGAGATGAAACAATCCGTGAGAAGCAATGTGTATCGGGTCCAGATTTGAATCTTGAACGTAATGTGCAGAGATAATCGGATTCAGATCTGGGTAAGTTTGATGCCTCTGAGTTGCAGAAGATGAAACAGGGTGGCTCTACAGAGGTGAATGGTGAGTCCAAGTCTTGCAGTGACAGATCTGTAAATTTTCCTCGAGAACTTGGATGAGTAACTCTTCCACAGGTATCCATGAACTGGCTCCGGCTCTGAGCCATAACCGTGGAGAAAGCCGGTGAAGTGGGAGGTGAATGACGTGGAGCCTGAATCTCCGTTGCGGATTCACCCGCGAAACGACGGTGCAGGATGGGAGATGGACGAGACCTAAGGAGAAGAACCAGAAGAAAAAGCTTGAGAAAAATCAATCCGGGGCGACGACGGAGCCAAAAGCCGCCGCCCAAATTCATCGCCGGAGACTGTAGTTGCACAAAAATATTTTCTTTTTTTCTAAAAATCTCTCAAAATCACGGAGTGTTTTTTCTTTTTGATTGTATAAATTTCACCAAATCACAAGAAGTTTTTCTTTTCTTTAATTATAAAATATAAACAAATCTACCAAATATCCTAAAATCTCACTCAAATCTCTTGAAATTTTAAAAATCTTAAATAACATTAAATCATATACAATTATAAGTTGAATACACTCCCCTAAATTATAAATTAATATATATAATATATATATATAATGTCTTACATATCAAATTAAGCATCGGAAATATATGAAGTGGGGGTAATTATGTTTCATAATTTAATAAGAGACTAAGAAGATAAAAGTACAGTGTGAAAGATACACACTGTGCCCTAAAGTTGTAACTCTTTCTCTTTAAAAATTCCGTTTTCTGAAATTTCTGTATTGCTCATTTCTGAAACCATTACAAAAGTACACTGTTGCATTATCTTTCACTCTCTTTACTTTTTCCGATTGTGCATGCCACGTGACTTACCCCACTTCCTTCTCAAAGATCACTAATTTCTCAGAATCTTTTTCATCAATAATTAAATTTTGTTTTGCTAATGTGTATAACATTCACAATGGGAAATGCAAATGTAAGTTTCAGGGATTTACATTTAAATGTAATAAGAAGTAATACAACATAAAGTGATCTAAATTCTTGAAGTAATACAACATAAAGTGATCTAAATTCTTAAAACTCTAGAATATATTCCTGTGTGAAATTTCTAGTAAAAAAATATAGTTAAAATTTCATTTTCGTCGTCGACCAAAATAGGATTGTTTGCTTATCCAGATACAATATCTGGATGTAAACGCTCAAATGTTGGTCGGTTTTTTCGCTAAAATTTCCATCAAAAACTCCAGAAATACGATTTTCCATCAAAACGCGAAAACAAAAATTTTGTCAAAAACGCGGAAACATAATTTTCCATCGAAAAAGTTAGATTTGGTATTTGTCTCCTTCGTTGATATCAGTTTTCGATGTCAGTTCATGTTGGCGTTTGGCTCAACTTCCTCTGCATATTGAAATGAGTGTCTCCAGGTTTGCTCGGATTTAGCTCTCTCTTGTACTCCATAAGTCTAGGTGAGGTCGGTCATTTACTCTTCTTCATTGAGGCTTCCCCAGGGTGCCATATTTCCTCTTTAGGTTCCTATTGGCCTATGTTGCACAGAACCGTCACTATGGTGCCGTCTCCCGTACCGGAAACGTTTCGGGGCGGGGACGGCACCGAGACAGTTCGGAAACGTGGTCTGATTAGTGGAGACTTTTGATAAGTGTGCCGTCCCCCGTACCGGAAACGTTTCGGGGCGGGTACGGCACCGAGACAGTTCGGAAACGTGGTCTGATTAGTGGAGACTTTTGATAAGTAACTTTCCTATATTTCCAACTATTGATGAGTAAACTTTTGATTTTGTTAAATACATACTTTTCCAACTATATGTGTCTCTATTTTAGAAGTAAGAAATATACATATTTCTATATTATGACTAAGTAAATATACTTGTTTCTGCAACCATTATCATGATATCATGTGAATCTGCGTCTAGGATTAGTTTTGCTTATATATACATTTAAGATACTAAATTCATATTTTTCCCATTTATGTAAAACTTTCTATTATATTTTGAAGTATTCTAGTTTAAATTTGAAGTTTTTATACATAAAATGAGATACCTATTCTGTACCCGTATTCTATGAAATTTTACGATGCCGTTTCCCGTCCCGTTACCCGTACATGTATCTTGTCCCGTACCCAATTCTGTGCTACTTAGCTATTGGCTTTTCTCTCTGCTGTTATCCAAAGTTTTGAGATCAATATTTAGAGGGGTCTCAATTATTGGCTTTGAAGGTTGTTCTGGTTTCGTTTGAGGTATACTTGGACCACATGAGAGATTCGCCACTTTTCTCAGTTCTCAGTATGAATTTTGTTGAATGTGGGTTGGATTTTGTTTCGAAGATTGTTTTGTCCTCTTGACTTTTTCTATTGCTGGTTCTGTTGCCAAGCTTTTGCTACCCAGGTTCACTTGTTACAGGTTTTACCCAAGATCTTGTTCTGCATTTAGGTCTTAGGTCTCTCTTGCTCTTTAGGGCATAGCTTCCAGAATTGTATCCTTCTTCTGACATCAATATTTCACATATCTTCCTCAGTGTGTTGTTCATGCTTTGTAACATCCCTCTGTTTAATTGTAAGCTTTTGTCATGTACCTTGTGAATGTTGTAAAAGGGATTTTATCCGTATCAAACAGGTTTTCAAAAAAAAGAATTCTGATCATTTCTTTTGTGATAAAAAAAGATATATATATATATATATATATATATATATATATATATAAAGATATATATATATATATATATATATATATATATATATATATACTTCTTCTCAGTTGTTACAATCAACCTCTACCTACATGTAATTGTCTGTTATGAGATCCCACAAAACTTTTTCTTGTTTTGTGTGTAGTAACAAGGATTTAGCAATGTATTAAATGACATACTCGCATAAAGTTACAATTTATAAAAGATCCAAACTTTAAAATTTTGGGAAAACGAATCACTATTTCGTAGTGAGTTAGGCGTTCTTTAAAAAAAAATAGGATCTATAATAAGAAATAAATTAAATAAAGATAGAAGAAAGTAGGTTGAATAATTTGTACGGGCGTGGTAACAGATTAACAACTAAACAAAAAATTTAGCTTTAGATTTAAATGTGGTGGTTGCGAAGAGCCTCCAGTTTGGCTTTTGTCGACACATTGGCTCTACTTCATTATGTAACCACGCGTGTGTGTTCCATTATTTCATCTCCTTTCATTATTTCTCTTTTAATTTTCTATTTTTTCTTGTCGTGAAGTCGAAAATAAAAATAATAATAACGTACTTTATTATTTAATAGTCAAATATAAATTTTGTTTTTTCTTAACAACCTGGATATTAATGCATTAGTAAAAATTGTACAACCCATTACACTATTATACGTCTGCCACTTGATTAATCATTTTTTTTCCGAGAGTGATTGCCTTAATAAAGGGAAAATAATTAGCAATTTTTGAATATATTTTTCATAATTAATAAAAAGAGACAAAAAAAATTAGCAAATTCGAACAATATTTATTTATAAATAGAGGGAAGAGGAGACAGAAGGCAAAATTAAGACCCACTCGTCTTTCATCACTCACTCTCAATGGAGACAACACTTTCGTCCCCACCTTCTTCTCCGCCGGAGATTCTCGATTTTGACTCTATCAAAGCTCTCAAACTCCTTGGAAAAGGTGCTACTGGAACTGTCTTCCTCGCTCACGACGTCCTTTCAACCTCTTCTTCTTCTTCTTCACCTTTCGCCGTCAAGCTCGTTCACAAATCCTCTGCTTCTTGTCTCCGCCGTGCAAAATGGGAAATTGAGGTCCTCCGTCGTCTCTCTGATGAATCTAATCAAAACCCTTTTCTGCCTCGTCTCTTAGCTTCATTCGAGTCACCGGAATTCTTTGCTTGGTCTGTTCCTTATTGCTCCGGTGGTGATCTTAATGTTCTTCTTCACCGGCAAAACGACGGAGTTTTCAGCTCCTCTGTTATTAGAGGTGGTGATCTTAATGTTCTTCTTCACCGGCAAAACGACGGAGTTTTCAGCTCCTCTGTTATTAGATTCTACGTGGCTGAGATTGTCTGTGCGCTTGATCATCTTCATACCATGGGGATTGCTTACAGAGACTTGAAACCTGAGAATATTCTGATTCAGCAATCGGGTCATGTTACATTAACCGATTTCGACCTTTCTCGGAGCCTGAAAAGAACCACCACCCAGCCCCAATTCTATCAACCCGACCCGAAATTGAAGATCGATCGTAATAAAAGTAAAAGCTTTTCTCGGTTGATCTCACCGGCGGCTGAGAAAAACAAAAAAGGATTGAAGAAAACGCGATCTGCTCGGGTTAACCCGATTAATCGCCGCAAAACGAGTTTTTCTTCCGGCGAACGTTCGAATTCCTTCGTCGGAACCAACGAGTACGTTTCTCCGGAGGTAATTCGCGGCGATGGTCACGATTTTTCCGTCGATTGGTGGGCTCTCGGCGTTTTGACTTACGAGATGATGTATGGTGAGACTCCGTTCAAGGGGAAGAACAAGAAGGAGACTTTTCGAAACGTGTTGATGAAGGAACCAGAATTCGCCGGGAAACCAAACGACCTCGTTGATCTGATCCGCCAGTTACTGGTGAAAGATCCGAGTAAACGGTTAGGTTATAACCGTGGCGCAGCGGAGATAAAGGAGCACGCTTTTTTCGAGGGTGTGAGGTGGGATTTGTTAACGGAGGTGTTACGACCTCCGTTTATTCCGTTAAGAGATGACGGAGAATTAACGGTAGGTGGGTTTGATATAAGGGAACATTTTGAGAAATTGGGGATGAAAGAGATGACGGAGAATTAACGGTAGGTGGGTTTGATATAAGGGAACATTTTGAGAAATTGGGGATGACGCCATCGTCAGCTCCTCCGTCACCGTTGCAGTCTACGGCACACGTGTGTAATAAAAATGATCCGTTTATTGATTTCTGATCCACGTGTAAAAAATCTAACATTTATAAAGTTCATTGTAGATAACTGTTTTCTTTTGTATTTCTCAGTTTTTTTTTTTCTGATTTTCATTTGTATATGAAAATCATTGTTAGAACAAAAAAACTCGACAAGCAAATATATTTGCCTTGAAGTTAAGAGTTTTGTAAAAGATAATAATCCTTCGGTATACAAGACTTCTCAATAGCACAAATGGAAGAAAATATTAAGATAAGAATATCTTACTTTAGCTTAAAAAAACCAGGCTAGAAAAATTAGTATAAGGAACATTAGTTTTCTTGGAAGAAAAAAAATCATTAATTTTTATTTATTTAGAAGCTTATGAAATACTGAGCACTGAATTGGTGATAGGAATTATAAAACGAGGTTGGGGTGCACTTGGGTTGATAATGTGGAATTGAATAAAAAAGAAGTAAATAAAATAGTAAAATGGGAATGTGTAATCATAATTACACGGCCTAATTGCTTTGATAAAGCACGTTACCTGATAATTACACTTGAGAAACCACATTACATTTGTATACATACAGTATATTTTATTCTTCCACATGCCTTGATAGCACTCAGTTTTTTTTTTGTTTTTTTTTGTTTTTTGTTTTTAGACAAATAGAGTTAAAAAGAACCACTATTTTTTTTTTTTTAAAAAAAAGATAAAATAGTTAATCGTTGGTAGATTATGTCATTTAAATCTTAGGGTCGACCTTAGTTATGATATGGCATGATAAAGTTCTTGTGATTTGGTTAAAGGGTTTTTAACAATTAGAGAAAAAATATTGAAGCTAAGCCGGCAAATAAATAAGAATGCACATGCACTTACTAGACATGTTTATGGAAGTGTTGGGGCACCTTGATGACACATCTTTCATTACTTTATTGATTAGTAATGTTATGGTCGACAAAGAGATCTATCTAGTCATTGAGTGGAAAGTTGATGTCAAAACAAATTTTTAACTTTCTAAAAAGTGTTGAAAAAACAAAAAAAAATCTTCACCTTGCTTTGTATGAAATATATGGTCAGAGTCGCCAGTTCGAGTCGACATATGGGAGAAGTCTCTTCCTTTGAAGTGAATTTAACATGGTCTGAGCTTCACCCCAGAGAGATGTAGGATCTACGGACTTGAACTTCTTGGTCATACAAAAAATATATATATATATATATATATATATATATATTGAACTTCTTGGTCATACAAAAAATATATATATATATATATATATATATATAGTCAATGATTTTAAACCTTATATTTTAACCATCAACATTTTGTTGATTTTGCCAAATTAATTCCATCGATAATTTTTTAATTTTATATCACATAACAATTTAGAATATATCTGAAATGTTAAAAAAACGGTGTAAAAATACATTAAATGTCTAACTATTATTGCTTCCCATTTTAGACTTTTGTAAATTGACTCAAATTAATTATGTTGTTAAATAGTTTGATGAAACTGTTAATCAGTCGCATAATAGTTAAACAAATTTGATAAAGGCAATAAAACTTAAAAATGGTAAGTCGAAAAAAATTGTTTATATAGTTCAGTAAAATCAAAACTGAGGATTTTTCTAACATTTTCTGAGTTAAGAATTTTAAAGAGAAAATTAGAGACAGTGTAATTGTTGTCCACAGATGTCGTAAGATTGTCACTGTGTTTTAAAACTGTGACAGACGGTCACAAACTCGCATGTCACTGTCCACTGGAAGAGTCCAGTGTGTCCTTCTGTGAAGTTCATAGACAGGGACACGCTGATCTTTTTCCGTAGATAGTAGCACGGGAATTTGTGGTCATCTGTGACAGTTTTAAAAGATAAGTTGTATGATGACAATATTATAAATTTTATGGACGGAAATGGCATTGTCTAGGTTCCCAATTTTAAACCTTGTCTCATATAATAAATTATAGATGCGATATGTTGAGTTGCCTATGATCACGAGGAAAACAAAGCCTGGACGCATATTAAAAATACACCTATAAGTCAAAAAGTTTCGTTTATTAAAAGTGTTTATTTAGATGTTAGGCCAAAAGTTGTATAGAGTTGGTATATCTATCTTGAAAAATATGCATAATGCTACGATTTACTTGAAAGTTATATAGATTGAAGAGTACTAGATTTTTCTTACAACGATTAATACAAATGGAGGATCGAATTGCGTATAACTGAAGACTATCCAATGAATGATAACAATTGCATATGCTTCCATTTGACATTTAAAAGAGATATTTTTAAAAAATTGTGTTTAATCGGTTTATCCTGTGTTCTCTTTTATATTAGTTTACCATTCTTTTTTTAAAAAAAAATAGACTAGGGTTTTTCTCAAATATAACACTCTAAAAAAAAAAAAAAACTTATCAGTATAGTATATATATATATATATTTTTGGGTTTTTCTCAAATATAACACTCTAAAAAAAAAAAAAAACTTATCAGTATAGTATATATATATATATATTTTTTTTGGTCGGACATCAGTATAGTATAATTAAATTAGGTTAATATAAATCACTAGAGTAGGAAAAAATAAATAGTAAGTAAACAGACAAAAAAAATTAGTATGAATGCTACGAAGGTGACCTCACCAGTTATGTTCGGCCCAAACTCATTCGCGAGACAGCCCACAGAGGTTGATTCGTTAACTAGTTTAGTAGTGAACAAAATGTATTTCGCCTTCATTGAAAAAGACAAATACAATAAAAACGAAAGGAGTCAAAGCCTATTAATTATAGGTTTTGGCATTTCTCAAAACTAATTAATTAAATAACTAGAAAAATAAATAAAGAAGTAAAATACTAACAAAAGAAGGTTTAGACTTAAGACACTACGAAAGGTAATCACGTGTTGTGTTTCCGCCAACCTCATTCCAGAAGCAACCAAATGCAAATGAGATTTGTTAACAAAAAAAAAAAAAAAACTTAATAACTTAGTTTTCAAAAAAAAAAAAAAAAACTTAATAACTTAGTTTTCAGTAGCTCTTATGTTGTCAACTATATGAATTTTGTGTGTTGGTTTTGGGATTCATAATTCATGTATAAGCAGATACATACTCCCTCCGTTCCACTATATTTGATATTTTAGGTTTTTATCTTTGTTTCACATTATTTAATTTTTAGATTTTTTCTATTTATTTTTTACTTAATTTGTAGATTTCAAGAAAATATAAATATAAGATTAAGCTTTTACAAACATTATTAGTTGGTTTTGGTTGGCAATGATTAATATTTTGATGGTAAATATAATAATTAGTAATCAATTACATATTTTTAATATTTGTGAATTGATCAAAACATCAAATATAGTGGAAGTATGATATTATTGCTTGATAGAATATCGAATAACTTCATCACAAAAGTCGAAAAAGAGGATTTGTGTTGGACACTCACTAATCCATAAAAATCTCAATCTGACATGGACCAGTGTAGGCCCAAGTTATTTTGGACTATAAAGCTTAATGAGCCCTAAAATCTTGAATTTTCTAAATAAGTAATATAATTATATAATCAATGACAAACAAAAAGACATAAAAATAAATGATTTTTTTTTGTTTGGTATCTAAAATAAAAATCTTTTTCTTTTTGCTTGATGTGTCAGACAAATATCTTTAATTAAAAGACATAAAGCCATGAATGCAGTAGACCCCATATAGTGAAGCAAAAGACAGGTCCTACGAGGTGACAGTCACCGCATAATGCTTACAGAGTTTCACATGCAATGCTCCTTCCCCATTTATTATTAATTAATACACGACCCTATCTTTCTTTTAATGTTTCATTTAATTAACTCTGTTGTTCGTCCGTTCGTTCCTCTTCATCTGAGTTTTAATTTTTCTACATTAAATTTTATTACCTCTGGAATAAATGTTCTAAACCAAATCCAACTCAATGCATTCCTAGTCTATTGTTGTATAATATGAACTTGTAGTAGTATAAAATATGTAATAAAATTAATTAAGTATATTCGGGACCATACTAGGGCCTTGTTCAATTTTGTCCTTATATCTTGTTCCATGTTCTTCATATCTCTCTCCAAAAAACAATTTTTTTTCTCAAAACTACCTTTGCTTTTTTTTATAAACATGAGAAATGAATAGTAAAAAAAGATGTGGGGGCATTTTAGGATTTGATCCGACCATACTACACGAAGGATATATTTCCATACATATAATACTTGGATATTCCAATATTGACTCTTGTCATAAACCTACTTGATTGAACTTTTAATTTTTTTATAAATTATGGATATGATCATATGAGTGATTATAAAACATATACATATGTTGAGAAATAGGTTGTGGCATAGTGATAGGACACTCGATCTATTTCTAATAGAATGACGTTTCTGAGTCATCATGGGATAAGCGAAAAACCACTTAAGATCTTTATTAGAAGACAAAAAAAAAGTCTTTTCTATTGGCGAAACCCATCCCCTTTTGCCCATCTAATCCACACGACCACGTATATCATCTATGGTATTGAAGGCTCCCTCAACTCTTGTACCGATCCTTGTAGTGACTTTCTCTTTGTAGATCGAGCGGCTTTTGATCCAATATTCTTCGGTTTTCTTTTTGTCTCTTGTCGGCATAGGAGTTGGCTACAGTGGCATTGTTACTTCATCCTGCCGAGAGAACTCGTTGTCCAGCAATTTTGCCTCTCCACGGGATGCAGCGACAACACACAACTAGTTTCGAAACGGAGTAAAATTCCATTGGAATTGTTTGATTTTAGTTTTGGGGGTTCAGATGTTTTCTTACATGTTTTATTTTTCTTTTCTGAATTCTCCTTTCTTGTTTCTGCCTTCATTTCTGGGGAAGGTTGGTTAGTTTTTGGCTTCGCTCATGTATATACCTTGCTTCCATCTTTTCAGCTTAAGTCTCCGATCATCGGATTTCCCTTAGAATCAATTTGAGACAGCTTCTGTCTAAGGTGTGTGATTATTGTTGCCATGTTCAGGCCCGAACCAAACTTTTATGGGGCCTAAAGCAAAAAAAAAAAAAAAAATTAACAAGAGAGGGGTTCAAACTAGGGCCTATTAAGCCAATACCAACCTCAAAAAAAAAAAAAAAAATTAACAAGAGAGGGGTTCAAACTAGGGCCTATTAAGCCAATACCAACCTTTCAATACCAGTAGACCAAACTGACTTTTATGTAAAATGTGGCCTATCAAAGTATAATATTTTCTGGGGCCTAAAGCCAATGCTTCATTGGCCTTATGGCTGGTTTGGGCCTGGCCATGGTTGCCTTTAGTTTGGTTTAGCCTTAGCATATGGTATAACATGCTTTGTGTTTTGGGAATTGGGAAGATTTGGATTTTGGTATGTGTCCGGTTATGAAAAAAGATTTTTTGGACCTAAGAGTTCTATGGTGGTACCCATTTTGTCTTCTGGTTAGTAGCTTTCGGTTGAGGTTTATGCATCTGGCTCTAAAGCAAACTAAATTATTTCTTTTTGATCTTGTTGTTTCACTTTCTCTCAGGTTATCCTAGCCGACATGAGGCTTTAGTGTTCATTTAGCCATAAATGTTGTGATGTTTATCCAGTGGTTGGATAATCGATGCATCGTCCCCTACCTCCCATTCGTGGTTTGTTTCCTAGCTTCCGAGCCTCTGCATGTCTTTTTAGGTATGTCTCATAAATTCATTAATAGATGAAGAGTTCATCGAGTTGATGCAACTTCCCAAAGTAGTGGTTTGGTTTTTATTACTTTTCGTGCTTGATTCTAATGAGTTTCGCCTTTTATCTTCATAAGGTTTTTTGAGTTGTTCCTATGTTGTTTTATCTTCATAAGTATTCCTCTCGCCATTTATCTCTTCTCAGCTTTCTTTGTGACCTCAGACCTATAATCTTTTCTTGGCCGAAGCTTTTTAGCCGGTTTTAGATCAGGCTTGTATTATGCCCTTAACGATATTTTTGTTATTCCCAAAGTTCTAAACCTAACAGATTTGCTATAAAACGTTTTAACAACTTGTAACTTTAATATCTTTCTCTAAACGTACTCAAATCACACGTTCTATAGCTTGTTAGAAAGATAATTTCAGTATCTACACGTGGACACCAAAATCACTCAATTCCGATATAGGAATCAAAAGTTACAACCAAAACAAGTTTTGTAATCCAGAATTATTAATATTAACTCGGACGTTACTCGTAAATTCTATATCTTTCGATATACTTGACCAAAAATTACGTGCTATATCTTGTTAAAAAGATATTTTCGATATCTACGCACAGACACCAAAATCACTCAAATCAGATAATGGAGTAAATAGTTATGAGTGAAACAAGTAAACTGGTCAAAACAGATTACTAATCCGAACCCACGGCAAAACCGTGTTACTAATCCGAACCCACGGCAAAACCGTGTTTCCTTAAGGAAATTATTCCCCGCTCGGTACCTACGGTTAAATGAAATATGACCTCCCAGGATAGGACGGACTAACCTCACCGGAACAGCAGTACTGTCAAACTCCGATGCCTTGTCGAACGCAAAAAGCGGTTTGAATCGCCTTGTCGAACGCAAAAAGCGGTTTGAATCACACAAAGAATTTGAAAATAGAATTTTGTAAATTTTTCTCTCTCAAATTCTCTCTTAAATCAATCTCAAAATCAGTGTCAAAAATCTGAGGCAAGCCTCTCAATTTATAGAAAACAAATGGCTATGATTTAAACATTGCAACTTTTCGATATAAAGTTAAAAGTTACATCTTTTCGTAAAGTTGCATAAGTTCAATTCATGATTGTGTGATCAATACAATCATTCCATTCATTTCTATAAAAAATCCAACAATCCCCCACATGAATGGAGAATTGCATTGAAACCATTTATTTTAATATATATTTTTTTATTAATTCATTTCTATAAAAAATCCAACAATCCCCCACATGAATGGAGAATTGCATTGAAACCATTTATTTTAATATATATTTTTTTATTA
Organism: Physaria fendleri; assembly: GCA_036630335.1. Classification (NCBI taxonomy): domain Eukaryota; kingdom Viridiplantae; phylum Streptophyta; class Magnoliopsida; order Brassicales; family Brassicaceae; genus Physaria; species Physaria fendleri. Next base: position 12,489,277 of record CM071721.1, on the reverse strand, counting down.
AAAACAAATAAATTGTATTACAAATACAAATTCGTATGATTCAACTATGAAGCATTAATTGCATCTGGATAAGTGGGTTTCTCTTTGAACTTTCCATAGTGAATTTAAATCGANNNNAAGAACCATTAAAAACTTCTTAACTTAAGCTTTCTAGCTTCAAGTCGTATCGTTTACCCTTTCTCTAAAACATTGACTCATCATGAGAATGAGTTGGATTATTACTTGACAATGTTGAACCGTTAGCTACAACTTTGTATTCTCCTTGAACCTAATTCATGGGATCTCCAATCTACTAGGTAGAGTTGTCGCCGTGCTAACTTGTCCTAGGCCATAAACCCATTCCCTTCGATGTCTTCTCAACATGATCTCTACAAAGGCCTTTTGTAAGAGGATCAACTATATTATCCTTTGACCTTACATAGTCAATGATGATAATCCCGCTTGAGATTAATTGTCTAATAGTGTTATGTCTTCGTCTAATATGACGAGATTTTCCATGGTACATAACACTTCCAGCCCGTCCTATTACAGCCAAACTATCACAATGTATGCATATAGGTGTTAACGGTCTGGGCCAATATGGAATATCTTCTAAGAAATTCCTAAGCCATTCGGCTTCTTCACCAGCTTTGTCTAAAGCTATGAATTCAGATTCCATAGTAGAACGAGCAATACACGTTTCTATGAATTCAGATTCCATAGTAGAACGAGCAATACACGTTTGTTTGGATGATTTCCAAGACACAGCTCCTCCACCGATTGGGAAAACATATCTACTCGTGGACTTAGATTCACTTGAGCCCGTGATCCAATTTGCATCACAATATCCCTCTAACACAGGTGGATATTTTGTGTAATGCAGAATATCATTTTTGGTATATTGTAAATACCCTAAAATTCGTTTCATTGCCATCCAATGAGTACGATCTGGATTACTTGTGTATCGACTCAGTTTACTTATTGCACAACATAATATACATCAAACTTCCTAGAACTCTCGCATAGTCTAGTTGAGATGTACTATTATTTTTGTTCTTTGCAAGGAAAATATTTGTATCAATTGGAGTCCTTGCAACCTTGAAATCCAAATATTTGAATTTCTCAAGCACTTTCTTAATGCAATGAGATTGAGATAAAGCATACTCTTCAGGAGTTTTAATGATTTTAATCCCCAAGATTAAATCTGCAACTCCTAAATCTTTCATGTCAAATTTTGTGGAAAGCATACCTTTAGTAGCAATGATGCTTGAAATGTCATTACTCATTATCAACATATCATCCACATAAAGACATACAATGATAATATGATTATTAATGTTTTTAATATAAACACATTTATCACATTCATTAATCTTGAAACCATTTGACATCATTACATTGTCAAATGTCAAATTTAGCATGCCATTGTTTTGGTGCTTGTTTCAATCCATATAACGACTTCACAAGTCGACATACTTTATCTTCCTTTCCAGGAACCATGAACCCTTCAGGTTGTTTCATGTAGAGCTCTTTCTCTAAATCTCCATTTAAAAATGCAGTTTTAACATCCATTTGATGGATTTACAATTCATATACGGCAGCTAAAGCAATTAACATCCTAATTGATGTAATTCTTGTTATTGGCGAATATGTGTCAAAATAGTCATGACCTTCCTGTTGTCGATATCCTCTAGCAACAAGTCTTGCTTTGTACTTGTCAATAGTACCATCTTCCTTTCTCTTCCTTGTAAAAATCCATTTATAATCTAATGGTTTATTTTCAGGAGGAAGATCAACCAACTCCCAAGTATGGTTGCTCAATACAGATTCAATTTCACTATTGATAGCCTCTTTCTAATACGGAGATTCAGATGAAGACATAGCTTCTTTATATGTCTCAGGTTCATCTTCCAACATATATGTTTGAAAATCTGGTCCAAATGAGGTAGCAGTTCTTTGACGTTTACTACATCTAATTTCTTCCTCATTTTGTGTACTCTCTTGAGTCACATCTCGACCTCGCTTAGTTCCTTCTTTAATAATTTCAATATCCTTTTTAAATGGATAAATTATTTCAAAGAACTCACATTCATTAATCTTGAAACCATTTGACATCATTACATTGTCAAATGTCAAATTTAGCATGCCATTGTTTTGGTGCTTGTTTCAATCCATATAACGACTTCACAAGTCGACATACTTTATCTTCCTTTCCAGGAACCATGAACCCTTCAGGTTGTTTCATGTAGAGCTCTTTCTCTAAATCTCCATTTAAAAATGCAGTTTTAACATCCATTTGATGGATTTACAATTCATATACGGCAGCTAAAGCAATTAACATCCTAATTGATGTAATTCTTGTTATTGGCGAATATGTGTCAAAATAGTCATGACCTTCCTGTTGTCGATATCCTCTAGCAACAAGTCTTGCTTTGTACTTGTCAATAGTACCATCTTCCTTTCTCTTCCTTGTAAAAATCCATTTATAATCTAATGGTTTATTTTCAGGAGGAAGATCAACCAACTCCCAAGTATGGTTGCTCAATACAGATTCAATTTCACTATTGATAGCCTCTTTCTAATACGGAGATTCAGATGAAGACATAGCTTCTTTATATGTCTCAGGTTCATCTTCCAACATATATGTTTGAAAATCTGGTCCAAATGAGGTAGCAGTTCTTTGACGTTTACTACATCTAATTTCTTCCTCATTTTGTGTACTCTCTTGAGTCACATCTCGACCTCGCTTAGTTCCTTCTTTAATAATTTCAATATCCTTTTTAAATGGATAAATTATTTCAAAGAACTCAGCATTATCTGATTCAATAACTATATTCTTTTGAATATCAGGAATTTCAGATTTATGAACCAAAAATCTATATGCTTTACTTTTTGAAGAATAACCGATAAAAACACAATCAATAGTTTTAGGTCCAATCTTAACCCTTTTGGGAAGAGGAACTTGGACCTTTGCTAGACACCCCCACACTTTGAAGTAATTCAAATTTGGTTTCTTCCTTTCCATTTCTCATATGGAATGGATTGTGTCTTCCTATGGGGCACACGATTTAGTATTTGTGTAGCTGTTAAAATAGCTTCACCCCACATGTTCTCGGGTAAACCAGAACTCATCAATATCATCAATAAAAGTAATAAAATACTTCTTTCCACCCCGAGATGGTATTGACTTCATATCACAAATATATGTGTGAATTAATTCTAGAGGTTCTAAACTTCTCTCAACTGATTTGTAAGGATGTTTAGTATAATAGATTCCACACATATTTCACATTTTGATTTTTCACAATCAAACTTAGGCAACAATTCCAAATCGATCATTTTCGTAAAGACTTGTAATTAACGTGTCCTAATCTTGCATGCCATATATTATTTGACACGAGTAAGTAAGCGGAAGAATCATTTTTATTATCATCGATGGTCATTACATTGAGTTTGAAAAGTCCCTTAGTGAGGTAACCTTTTCCAACATATATATCATTCTTTCTTATAACAAGCTTATCAGAAACAAAAACACATTTGAATCCATTCTTCACCAATATAACGTGTCCTAATCTTGCATGCCATATATTATTTGACACGAGTAAGTAAGCGGAAGAATCATTTTTATTATCATCGATGGTCATTACATTGAGTTTGAAAAGTCCCTTAGTGAGGTAACCTTTTCCAACATATATATCATTCTTTCTTATAACAAGCTTATCAGAAACAAAAACACATTTGAATCCATTCTTCACCAATAGTGAAGCCGACACCAAATTCTTCCGAATTTCCGGCACATGAAGAACATTGGTGAGAGTTACTATCTTCCCTGAAGTCATTTTGAGGGCGATCTTTCCAGTCCCTTCAACTTTTGCAGTTATAGAATTTCCCATGTGAACATGTTCTTTCTCTTTTGCCGAAACATAAGAGGAGAACATCCATTTGTTGGCACAAACATGGCGGGTAGCACCAGAATCCATCCACCACTCTTTGGGATTCCCAACCAAGTTTACTTCAGAGATCATGGCACACAACTCCATATCTTCCGTTCCAGAAGATTTTTCCATAACATTAACTTGACCTTTCTTCTTGGTCTTTGGTCCACGACAATCAATCTTGGTCTTTGGTCCACGACAATCAATAGCTCGATGTCCAACTTTTCCACAATTGTGACAAGAACCGTTAAATTTTTTATTATTTGGATAATAGTTATTGTTTGAAGGTTTCTTCCTCTTCTTGCCTTTGGATTGAATATTTTCAATAATGTTTGCTCCTGAAATCGAGCTATTTCCTCTTGTCATTTTTTCAGCCATCCTATTGTCCTCTTGTCATTTTTTCAGCCATCCTATTGTCCTCTTCAATCCTTAGACGAACAATAAGGTCTTCAAGCGTCATCTC
>CM071721.1:12453975-12471811 GCA_036630335.1 Physaria fendleri | reverse complement strand
ACTACCTCATTGTAAGTAGTTTTAGGTAGATTAAATAAATCTGACTAGGATTCAACAACCCCATTGTCAGTGGTCTTAGAGACTTATATTTTTCACACTTCTCGTTTGGTTGAAATATGTAAACGTTTTTTCTTTTGAAAAAAGATATATGTCCTAATATTAACCATCTCTAAAACTTATTATAACAGGTTATTGAGTTGGAGTTTCAAATTTGCACTACACGATTATTAAAACAAAAACTAAACAGATACGTTGGCAAAAAAAAAAAAAACCCCTTAAAAATGCATAACACAAGCTTAACAAAATAAAACAATTGCATTGAAAATTAATATCAATCGTGTGATGAATAAAACAAAAGTTTATATAATGTTTTGGTCATCACACAAAGGTAGCATATATCTTGCATAACAATAATTTATAATGATGTCTAATAATAATAAAAAAAGAACAAACCCCAAAAATCAAATTTTGAGACAAGCCCTCAAGGGTTTACCACAAAGACAGTCGTTAAACATAAACGACGCCGCTTCAAGATGATCAAACGGCGAACCCACCGGAATCCTCCCACAAAGATGGTTGTGGCTAAGATCCAAATGACCAATAAACGACGCACCGGAGATAGATCTCGGAATTGGTCCTTTTAGATTATTATACGACAAATCAAGCACAGTGAAGTAAGACCTTGGCCCAAATCCTTCAGGTATCTTTCCGTTTAGCATATTCCGGCTCAAGTTAAGGTTCATTACCGACGATGTCATCAGAGTTTGAGGTATCTCGCCGGATAATTTGTTACCGTCGAGGTTAAGAGTCGCGAGAACCGACATACGACCAAAAGATGGTGGGATTGTACCGTAAAGTTGGTTAGAGGAAAGATCCACGTCAGCTAAACGGTATATATTTGATAACGATTCGGGTATCCGACCCGTGATTCTGTTTCCGGATAGTAACGCACGGCTGAGCATTTTTAATTTGCTGACATCGGAAGGGATAACACCGGAGATTAAGTTGTTACGGAGATCTAAATGCATTAAACTAGAGAGATTGGTTAACGATTTTGGAATTGAACCGGATATTCGGTTATCGGCTACGTTTAAAACAGCTAACCGGTGTAATCTTCCGATATCGTTTGGTATTCCACCGGAGATTTTGTTCCCAATTAGGTCGAGTGTACGGAGAAAAGGAAGACGAGTGATACATTTAGGGATTTCGCCGGAGATACCTTTCCAATCGGCGATTGTAATGGCGGAGAGACGAGTTAGGTCACAAATTGCGGTGGAAATGTGACCGTTCATGTAACCGGTTCGGTGAGCTCGTTCGAATATTGGATCTTCTGACTCGCCACGGAGGTTTATGTCAGCGACTCGGTGAGTGATGGAGTCGCAGCTAACGCCGTACCAGTTGTGGCAACAGTCTTGGCCTGTCCATGTGTTGAAAATGCCGAGGTAAGGCTCGTGAAGAGCTGGTTGTGGCAACAGTCTTGGCCTGTCCATGTGTTGAAAATGCCGAGGTAAGGCTCGTGAAGAGCTGACCGGAAAGCTAGGAGTGCACGGCGGTCTGAGGGAGGACAACATGTGGCTATTGAGATTAGAAGGAGAAGAAGTAAAACGACGACATTGATTTTCATTGTTTGAAGCTTTTTGTGACAGTGTTGGGAATTGGGACTTGGGTGATGGGTGAGGGAAGAAGATAACGTTGAATGTCATATAAATAGCGGATACTAATTAAATAAAAGAGGGAATTATTTTTTTTAAAAAGGATATTATATTAATTTGAAAAAAATGAAAAGGACAATATATGCAGGAGTCTACTTTTTTCATGTCAGAAATAATTAAAAAAAATGATTCAATATGGGTATTGATTAGACATTTTGAACTCGTACAATAACGAAGCTGTGTTCGTGTAATCTTTGATTAATCACGAAAATTCTACATTAAACTTAGTCAACAACAGATGTCAAATTCATGTAAGATATTGAACAGTAAAAAGAACCGAGAACGTAAAGAGATTTGGTTAAAGTATAATAACTTTTTATCATGTGAGTTTGTTTATTGAATAACATGGGATTGTATGGTTGTAGCAATAATTATGGCCACAAATATGTAGAAACACACACATGAGTTTAGAATTTTAAGTACATTTTAGTTAGATGTTTAATAGAAAAGCATGGAGACAAATTAGGATACAGACAAAGTGAGGAGGAAGAGTTCCAATGCAAATAATTGAAGCTTACGATTAGATTTCCCGATGGGACTTGCCGGTTGGATAAGATTTTGCTTACAACTATTTATCTTGAAGGGTCAGCATGACACCACGTGTATATGTTCTTGCACTTTCATCTTTTCTTCCTAAGTAACCATTGTTTGGTAGTGTGTTATGAGATGATGTTACACATCTTCGAGTCGCAGATAATGGTGGTTCTAATGTTCCTATAGCTTTGTGTCGGCATACCATTAGTTTTTCGGTTTTTGGATTGGATTTGGGCTAAGCCCAACACATGAAGGTGGAGGATTTGTGCACATGCTTTGAGCTTAAAACAGCTCAGCTGGTCCATGGAGTGTTACGTTTGTTGATTTAATCGGGTTGAAATTATTATGAAATGTAACAATTTTTTTTTATCCCAACAAAGATATAACAGTTTAACACTTTAACTTTAACTGTATCTTGGTGTTCAAAGCTAGAATTGGGTGACAGGAACTAAGGCTCCGTTTTTTGCACCAGACTCTAGCATTGCTTCAAGAACAGCTACGTCACGAGCACCTTCCACATATGATAGACGAGGCTCTTGCTCCTGCAGCAAACCCATCAGGAGAGTTTTAGATGGTAGAACGCCCGTGTTTTGAGTTCTTTGCATTCCAAGTCTATAAGTTCCTACGATTACCTTTGAAGTCTCCGAAATGTCATTGAAGAACGCTTTTAGCTCTTCAGTTACTCCGCTGAATGGGTAAAAGATGGTCCTCGAGGATCCTCCCTCTCCGTAAATAGTGGCCTGAAAAGCTCAGAAGATCACAGGGTTTTGAGTTGAGTAGTTTCAAGCAATATCTGGATATATCAGTTGGTCACATGTTTAAGTATACGAACCATGTAACCATGTCGGCCACCTTCGATTCCACGTTCAAGTTGAACAGTACCCTTTAGTCCTACGACCCTCCATAATATCTAAACACAAAATTTCTGTTAGAAAAATTACGGTTATTAGGCCAAAGATTTGTCGATAGCAGAACATCTAAGTCTTATGACATGCCTTTGGAGACCTTGAAGACACAACCATAACGAAAACCCCTGAGCATCCGTTCTCGAGTTGACTATGAATCAAATACATATTCTGAATTAGGGTATTTATGTGGAATAAGGGTGCTAAGAAACAGGGATTCATGTAAATACACTTACAAGTTTGATGTTATATTGTCTGGTCCAGGTAAAGTCTTATCCACATGGGAAGTGGTGGCTGAGACTGAAGTTACCTCACATCCAACAAGCTGTTCATGACAAACCCATACATCTTATTTGGAATTCAACAGCAGGATATCGAATAAGCTTATTAGCTAATGAAGTTATATGGTACCATTCTTAACCCTGCAATGAAATGTACACCCATATCCAAGATGAAACCACCCTGTAATGAAGATGATATGGGTCATGGATATATCTGTCTGTTGTATTCTGAAGTTACAATCTAAGCGAGCAGAGTGTTAGGAAGATGCAATGCAACCGAATGAAAGAATAAGAATGTATTACATACACTCAAATTTCGCCTCCAGGAGCTTGAGAAATAAGGATTAGAACTGTTCATTGATCCCTCAATGATAAGTTGGACGTTCATCATGACCCCAATTTCTGCTATCAGTTTCTTCAACTGCCCAAAGCAACCATGGAATATTACAATTTTCAAGCACAATATTACTTGCTGACCCGGAAGTGCAAGAAGACAATAAGCAACATTTACCTCAACAAAAGCTGGCTCAAAACGATAATTTTCAGCCACAGCCCAGATTGGACGGCATGGAGAATCAGCTGAAATGTTTTTGTAGCTTGACATTGCAGTTTCTATCTCTTTTATTGCTGCAATGTAAATCGTTTTAATCAAAAGGAAAGCATTTCATCTGCAATTTAGAGGGGTATAACCAGGATGACTATATAGTTTCACGTTAAATGGGCCATGCTCAATAGAAAAAAGTTGACTCTAGGAGTAATGCCACAGGTGTCTCCTTTGATAAGGGATGAAACTTAAACAACATACCGAGATGGTTTAAAAAGGAGAAGTGATCAACTTACAAGCAGCAGCAGGCTTCTCTGCAGACCGATGCAGGACAACAACATACATATAAGGAAAAAAGAAAATTGGTGATTCAAGTTGTAACAGTAGCAATAAAACTGTTAGTGAAGAAAAGAGACAGTCCTTAAACCAAGGCATGCCCTTGTTTACCAATGGTAAAGCGAAGACAAATCAAGACAGCCGTATTAGTGAAAACTTACAAAATTTCATTCACATTCTAACAATAATACCAAAGGCCTATTATAAATGCTTGAGCAATCAATGACAGCTAACAATGTAGTATTTTAGGATTAATGAAGTAGAAAAAACACCTTGAAGGACGTGCTTCCCTGCCTTGAGCATCTTCATTGACATTTCAACCTAATGCAAAAGATTTTGAGTATGAAAAAATTCATTGCATTGTTCCAACTAGATTGGCACGCATCTGAGAAGAGAATAATTAAAGTACCATGGTTTCTGCAGCTACAACTACAGCAACACCAACTATGGAACTGTCTTGAACGATCTCGTTCAGACCTTCATCTCCCCATTTACACTGCACAACAGGAAAGTGCTTTCTTGCTATCTCCACAGCTGCTTTTGCAGATTCCTACAACCATAAATTAAAAACTCAATTTCCAAAGTTACCATAGACATATCTCGCGATTCAGTTGCCGCTGCATCTCTAAACAGCTACAGATTCCTCATTAACCAGCTCGACATTCATATCAGCTTATCAAGGCACATAGAACTAACCAACATCTCCCAAAATCAATCGTATTGATTGATCCCATTCTATAGTTGACAGTTGGCAAAGGAGAAGAATGTTTACCTCAGTACGGCTCCAAATCGCTTTGAGGACGAAGAGATCGGAGATCTCAGCCAAACGAGGAATATATTGCGTTTTTACGAAGATCCCAGCTCCGAGAATAGCAATTCCAGGTGGAGGAGGATTCACCATTTTCGCTTGATCGTTCTGCATTTTCATACTCGTTCGCTTGATCCAGATAAGATTCTTGCTGCTTATAGTCGCCACTCTCAACTCGACTTGTTCAATCGCGATCTTTAACCGCAAACGTTAATAGATCGTAACCGCTAGCCTTGTTCAATCGCAAACACTATGATTCAGTGTAAATGACGGATATGCCCCCAACAACCAATCTCTCTTCAACTCCTCAACCTTGATAAAACCCTAACAGATAGTTCTTTGAAATTTTATTGGGATTAGTGTTGTTGTTGTATTGATTGGTTTGGTTGATCTTTCTCAATTTCAGTATTTTTGTTGTTTATATATTTTTGTTCATGGCGGGCGATGATTTAGGTGAGTCGAAGAAGGGAAGCTCGAAGAACTCTAAGAACAGCAACGAAAGCAAACTCAAGCAAAGTAAATACTCTACTGCACATTTCGAGTTTAATTGCGTGTTCCGGATGAATTTGAGTTGAATAAATCTTTTTTGTTTCCAATTCGTGAATTTGCAGAATCTCCAGCTGAGTTTTTCGCGGAGAACAAAAACATTGCTGGATTTGATAATGTGAGTCCCTGATTTGTTGGTTTTCAAATTAAACGATGGATCTTCTTATGTTTGTGTTTCAACAAGTATGTATGATTTATCTCTGTTTTAAATGGAATCTGTAATTCAATTCGGCAATCCTTTCTGGCAAAGTGTTTGGACTGTTTGATAATTGGGTGTTGAATTGTCGTTTTTTCAGCCAGGGAAGTCGCTTTATACTACAGTTAGAGAGCTTGTTGAAAATGCCCTTGATTCTGCAGAGTCAATTTCAGAGCTCCCTGAGGTTGAACTAACGATGTAGGTTCCTTAGTTTGGCCTAAACACAATTACTTCGAGTTGATTTATATACTTGTTCGCTCTGGTAGAAGATAGTGTAGGGACTTTGTGAATCCAATTTTTTTTTTTGTTTTTTTTGTCTCGACCAGCCTTCTCCTGTGTTTAGATTAATTGACTGTCTTGTTTTCATTTTCTGAAGCGAAGAGATTGTAAAATCCAAGTTTAATTCCATGATTGGTCTTATTGATCGGGAACGTGTTGATACTCAGCTGTATGATGACTACGAGACAGAGAAGGCCCGTGAGGTGCGTGAATTCTTTGTTTTATTGCTCTCAACTTCTTTCTGGTTTAATCCTTGTGTTTTTTTGCAGCTTTTTAGCTTTCAAGACGTTTCTCTGTTCTGTGATCTTTTAAGTTGTCAACACTTTTCTTTTCACGGATTTGTTAACAAATTTAATTATTGTAGTTGTTTCCTGGTATGTAGAAAAGGTTAGCAAAGGAAGCTCGTGCTAATGAGATACAAGCCAAAAATTTGGCATCGGGAAAGAAAAACAAAGAGCCTGGAGTCTCAAAGGTTTTAAAGGCCCGTGGGGAAGCATCATACTACAAGGTGACATGTAAGGTGAGGGTTTGGATAACGTTTGTTTCAACAGAATTTACCTTCACAATTTGAAGTATACGTTCTTAAGCATTTTTTGAGTCTTGACTTGAGTTGGTCATAATGTAGGATAATGGTAAGGGGATGCCTCATGATGACATCCCAAATATGTTTGGGAGAGGTAAAATAGTTAATATCTACTCTCAGCTCCTCTATTGATCTAGTCTGGCGTATCAGCCTTATAATAAGCTTTCATCTTGAGGCCAAGTTTACATATTATTCTTCTTGCAGTTTTATCTGGAACGAAGTATGGACTAAAGCAAACACGTGGGAAGTTTGGTCTGGGTGCAAAGATGGTAATCTTTTCTTATCAAGTTTATATTTTAGTCTCTCATTTCTTTTATTTATTTCGAGTTTTATATCGCATGTCTGATATCTGATATTAGCTGGTAAAACTGCATGAAATGTTGAAGTGGTTTATCAATTTCATTTTTGTAGCCTACAGCAGTCTTTGACCAAAATAGGAAGATGACTCGTTCCTAGGTTTACTTAAGGAATATATATTGTATGCAAAAAATTTGTTCAACACTCTTTAGGTGGATCTTAACCTTAGGCCTTGATTGGGAGCTGGTCTTTTTTTTTTTGTGATCATAATATTATGTATGTTTTCCTTCATATCTATAGTTTTTGATTCAGACAACCTGTTTGATTCTTCTAGTTTTTCTAAATTCTCTTGTCTCACAGGCCTTAATTTGGTCCAAAATGAGCACAGGCCTCCCCATAGAGATCTCTTCATCTATGAAGAACCAAAGCTATGTTACTTTCTGCCGACTGGATATTGATATTCACAGGTAATCACTGAATATACATGAACAGCTTCTCAAGAACGGATATTAATCTAACTTTTAACTTTTAATAGCCATGAGTCCTGTGGATTTTCCGAGCCGTCTCATGATGTTAACCATGGATGCTTTTACTGTGTCAAATCTTATGCAAACTTCATTTAGCTGGGCTTCAAGAGCAATCTTCAAATGTTTGTTGAATTTTCAGGAACATTCCTCATATCCATTTGCACGAAAAGAAGGGCAACAAAGAGAAATGGCATGGGGCTGAGATACAGGTGGTAATCGAAGGAAACTGGACAACATACAGAGTACGTGGTTTTGATCGTCCTACCGTATCTTATTTCTTAAGCTTTCTTTAGATATTTATGCTTGTACAGTTGTCTTAATACAGTTTATCCATTTGTTTCTCCAGTCAAAGATCTTGCACTATATGCGCCAAATGGCAGTTATTACTCCTTATGCGCAGTTTCTATTTAGATTTATATCAGAGACACCCGAGTATGATCTCTATCTTGCTGTCCTTTTCCTGCTCCTTTACATAGCTGTCTCTGTGTATGTACATGATTATAGAGATATTTAATTTTATTTTCATTTAGGAAAAATGTCACTATTAAATTTACTCGGAGAACTGATGTGATGCCCCCTATTCCTATCGAGACGAAACACCATCCTTCGTCAGTTGACTTGCTGCTTATCAAGCGCCTTATTACGGACACTTCCAAGAAGACCCTTCTGCAGTTTCTTCAGAATGAATTTGTGAATATTAACAAAACCCTTGCAACACGATTAATTGGTAAATGTGACATTAATATGATTTATAAGTTTGGAGTTGTTTAACTTTTGCCATCATAGCACATTGTGTATTACGTTTTACCTGTCCAATGGAAATGATCATTAAGAAATATGTTTGGATGAATTAGGCGGGTTGTTGTATAATGCTTGCTGATTCCAAGAGGCAACTTTTCTGCTTCAGTTTGTTGTTGATAATATTAAGAGAGTCATCCATACCGTATTAGCTATCCCTTTAGTCAAATTTAGTCATGATTATTCTTTGTTTATTTCTTTCAGGGGAAATGGGACCTGATTTCAGTCCTAACATGGCTGTCAAATCTGTGACATCTCAGCAAATGGTACGCATACATCAGTTATTCCGCCAAGCTAAATTTGACGACCCTAGTGGTGATGTAAGCACATGATTTCTCTTTATTGCTCACAACTACTTTAATATCTCTCTCGAGGCTCTTGGAAAAGTTAGTTTGTTAGAGCATCTGAATTATTTCAAAAATTAGCTTTAGTTATATTGAGGGTTTTCTTCTGTAGTGTCTTAGTCCAGCAGGAGAATACAATCTTCGTCTAGGGATTATCAAGGAGCTGCATCCAGATATGGTGGCAACATATTCAGGCAGGTTGTCATTGAATTTTCTGCAAATGCATCTAATTTAGAGATGATTTTCTTGTAGTAATCTCATCTGTCAACCTTTACCTTCTTTGTTAATCTGAGCTAAGTGTCTTTAAGTGTTGACTTCTTCCTGGAAACTCTGTTCAGTGCTCAGGTCTTTGAAGGTCATCCTTTCATTGTTGAAGCTGGTGTTAGTGTGGGTGGAAGAGATGTTAAACAGGCAAGTCGTTTCCTCCTTTTATTTATTCATTGTCATCCAGTTCCCAGAATTAGGTTTGTTCTAAATTTCTAATGTGTTGCCACATAAATGAGCTACAATTTAACAGTGTATCATATATCCATTGGTCTTCTATGTCAACTTTGAACTTTGACTTTCTTATGAATTCTCTTGGGAAATTGCAGGGGATAAACATATTTCGTTTTGCAAACCGAATTCCTCTTCTTTTTGAACAAGGGGGTGATGTTGTCACCAGGACGGCCTTAAAGAGAATCAAGTGAGACTTTTTTTAGCTTTGCTATATCATTATAGTTGGTATCTTTTTCTCCAGCCTGCTTAAATTTGATTGGTATTTGAAAACTTTGCAGTTGGAGTAATTATAAAATCAACCAGACACAAGATAAAATAGGAGTATTTGTAAGCATAGTGAGTACAAAAATTCCTTTCAAAGGGACAGGGAAAGAGTACATAGGAAAAATAGGAGTATTTGTAAGCATAGTGAGTACAAAAATTCCTTTCAAAGGGACAGGGAAAGAGTACATAGGAGATGACATCAGTGAGATAGCTTCTGCAGTCAAGGTAACATTAAGGGAAGACTTTTGACAATATCCCATATCATAATAAGTCTAACTTTTGGTCTTTATTTTTTCTGTCTAGTCTGGAATACAACAATGCTGCATCCAACTAAAATCCAAAATAGTTAAGAAATTGCAAGCCCGTGAACAACAAGAGCGAAAAAACAGTTTGAGCAGGTAAAAAAATTACAAGAAATTCTCAGTTTCCTCCAATCCTGAATAAGATAGCATAACCGGAAATGTTGCAGATATATACCCAATGCAACGAGCGCAGTATACGATGTTTTAAAACAAATGACAGAAGAACATACAAAAAAGAGAAAACGTTACACAGAGGATGATATAGTTATACTTGACAAAGTGTCTAAAAATGTAATCACTAAAGAAACATTGGCAGAAAAGCTTGCTCAGCACGTGGAACAGGTTTCCTTTTTGCTTTTGTTTTGGATCAATCAGTCTCTTCGTAAGTTTCTACTGTATCACTTTTGTTTGTTCTTTGTGGTGGTTTCAGGTGGACTATGAAATGGCATTAGAGTATGCAACACAAAGTGGAGTAAGTGAAGAACCCAGGGAAAGTATATATCTCCAACAATTAGATCCCAGCAAGTCAAACTTCATTGATTTTCATAGTCCAACTTTTGTCTTTAGGCTCATCTTATAGAAAAGTCATTTGTATCTCTCTATTATTGCGTACTTTAACGAGGTTTAATCCATTTGGACACTTCTGCTTTTTTTCTTAATTTAAATAATTTTTGGGATATTTGAAGACAAATAAAAAGTGCAAATAAGAATACAAAAAGAAGCATGAATTATGTAATAGTAGTAACTTTAACTTTTATTGACTTTTAAATTTAATCGCTAATTTTTGTTGAATTTATCACACCAGTCCTATCTTTTAAGTCGTCGGACAAAAAATCTTAACGGTTTGTTAAACTAAAAACTAGGGATTTAAATGTGAAGTTGAAAATAGTTGGACAATACCTTTGAAACCAGACTCTCTTAGTGTTAGAAGATTCGCCAATATCTTTGCTTGTGTCCGTGTTCTTGGAGGTGCTGAGACTGCAATGTGACTCTGGTCAGTGGCAGCTACTGTTCACTCCGAAAATGTTTCTTCATGTTTGTATATCAGACGGGTTTTAGTTGAGACTACTGAAACATATATCATTTCTCGCATTCTACAACCTTCATAATAGTTAGATCTATAATGGTTCTGGTAGCGTGGTAGTGGATTGATAGAAACAGACAATCATGTTTTCATACAAAGATTCAGCGAAGCTCACACTTACATCATTCTAGCAAAAGGACATACAAAAAATAGGTGATTAACATTTACAAAATTCGAACACCATTTGCTACCGACAAAAGAAAAACACCGTTTTGATAATAATAATAATAATAAATATAAAAATAAAGAAGCACGAAAACTTATTAAATTGATTTCTTACCTCTTGAGAATTGAAACTTACCGATAATAGTGGTCAATGATGACGAAACTTTTTCCACTAGTAAATAAATATGATGTATAAAAAAGAATATTCCTTTTTTTCTACCCCATTTTAATGTGGTATGGATAATGGACCTAGTTTATTAAAATTATTATTATTCCATGTGAATAAAATTAAAGTAAATTAATGTAAGCGTTAGAAACAATTAAATACATACCGCGTAAAATAAATAAAAATAAAGAGTACTGAGTAGTGTAGTGCCAAAAGGCGCTTCGATATTTATTTATTTTTATTCCGTGTAAATAATAAATGATCTCTTAAATCTTTGTAAATTTTTTTATATATAAAAGGTCATAATCATCAATAGTAAGTCTCCTCCTGATCTACATAGAGAGAGAGAGACTCCAAGAAGAAACGCAAGTTATACCCACGTGATCTTTCGTCGACTTTTCTTCTTCTTCTTCTTCCTCATCTCGTCTCTCTACCTTTTGGGGGAAGTTCCTTTTTTATTTTTGATGAGATTAGGGTTTATGATCTTCTCTTTCTTCTTCCCATCACCATAGATAAAGTTTGAGACCTTTTAATTCGTCTTCTGCTGTTCATTTCTCCAGGTACTAAGCTCTTTTAATATGTTGATGTTGATTTTAGGGTTATTGATGATACTGAAGATGATGATAA
This sequence comes from Physaria fendleri, assembly GCA_036630335.1. Lineage (NCBI taxonomy): Eukaryota > Viridiplantae > Streptophyta > Magnoliopsida > Brassicales > Brassicaceae > Physaria > Physaria fendleri. Next base: position 12,460,015 of record CM071721.1, on the reverse strand, counting down.
TAGATTTATTGTTTTTCTTAAAATTTTCCTTGGGGTTTTATTAGATCGATGGTTTTACTTGAGATTTCTAAATGATCTGCTACTTTTTTTTTAGTTTGGTGATTTGTTCTTGTTGTTCATCAGATATTAGTATCGTTGATGTATTTGGGGGAAAAAAAAGATTCCAATTTTTAGACTCGGGGAATTTCATTTCTATGCTCTTCTTCATCAGATATGATTCTTTCTATATTTAGGGTTTCCTCTATTTTTTTTAATCGTCCGTTGATTTATTTTTTAAAATGAAAATCTCAGCCCTTATTTGGATTATCGAATTGATTGATTCAGCTTTGCAGTGGATTTGATCCTCAAAAGTATCTGATGTGTTTCTTAGAAGAATTGTGATTGAACACGAAAAGCCCCTTTTTACTTCTTGTGTTATTGTTTGATTTTTAGTAAGTTATTAGATTTAGATGGAAACTACTTTTTTACGATTACGTTTGAGGAAACGTAATGATCTGGTCGTTTTTTTATTGTTTTCGTACAGGTTATTTGGCTCTGCTCTTACTGTGAATAGCCACGATGATGTTTAACGAGATAGGAATGTGCGGGAACATGGAGTTCTTCTCTCCTGGAGCTCTTGGTGAAGTTGATTTCTGTTCTGCTCCACAAACTGAACCGGATTCTGTTGTTGAAGATGACTATACTGATGATGAGATTGACGTAGATGAGCTCGAGAGGAGGATGTGGAGGGACAAAATGCGACTTAAACGTCTCAAGGAGCAGGACAAGAGCAGAGGAGGAGTGGATGCTGTGAAACAGAGGCAGTCTCAAGAGCAAGCACGGAGGAAGAAGATGTCTAGGGCTCAAGATGGGATCTTGAAGTACATGCTGAAGATGATGGAAGTCTGTAAAGCTCAAGGCTTTGTTTACGGGATCATCCCGGAAAATGGAAAGCCTGTGACTGGTGCATCTGATAATCTCAGGGAATGGTGGAAAGACAAGGTTAGGTTTGATCGCAATGGTCCTGCAGCTATAGCGAAATACCAAACCGAAAACAATATCCCTGGAGTTCATGAAGGTAATAATCCGATTGGGCCAACTCCGCATACCCTGCAAGAACTTCAAGACACAACTCTCGGGTCGCTTTTGTCAGCGTTGATGCAACACTGTGATCCTCCTCAGAGACGGTTTCCTTTGGAGAAAGGAGTTCCTCCTCCATGGTGGCCTAGTGGGAAAGAGGATTGGTGGCCTCAACTCGGTTTGCCTAAAGATCAAGGTCCTGCACCTTACAAGAAGCCTCATGATTTGAAGAAGGCGTGGAAAGTTGGCGTTTTGACTGCAGTTATCAAGCATATGTTTCCCGATATTGCTGTGGAAAGTTGGCGTTTTGACTGCAGTTATCAAGCATATGTTTCCCGATATTGCTAAGATCCGCAAGCTCGTGAGGCAATCCAAGTGCTTGCAGGATAAGATGACTGCGAAAGAGAGTGCTACTTGGCTTGCCATTATTAACCAGGAAGAGTCTTTGGCTAGAGAGCTTTACCCTGAGTCTTGTCCACCTCTTACTTTGTCTGGTGGAAGTTGCCCGCTGTTGATGAATGATTGCAATCAATACGATGTTGAGGGCTTTGAGAAAGAGGCTAACTATGAAGTGGAGGAGCTCAAGCCAGAAAGAGTGATGAATTCTTCGAACTTTGGGATGGCTTCTAAAATCCATGAATTTCCTGTCAAGGAAGAAGTCCCGACAGGAAACTCGGAATTCATGAGAAAAAGGAAGCCAAACAAAGATCTGAAATCCATAATGGACAGACCCGTTTTCACCTGCGAGAATCTTGGGTGTGTGCACAGCGAAATCAGCCGGGGATTTCTGGATAGGAACTCAAGGGACAACCATCAATTGGGCTGTCCACACCGGAACAGTTTCTTACCCTATGGAGGAGCAGCATCCAAGTTCCATGTGAATGAAGTGAAGCCTGTAGTTGGGTTTTCTCAGCCAATGCCAGGAAACACCGTGGCCCAACCAATCGACTTAACAGGTATTGGAGTTCCTGAAGATGGACAGAAGATGATCTCTGAGCTCATGTCTATGTACGACAGAAACGTTCAGAGCAACGAAACTTCAATGATCATGGAAAATCAAAACGTGGCACTGCTTCAACCAACTGTCCAGAATCATCAAGAACATCTTCAGTTCCCAGGAAACATGGTGGAAGGAAGTTTCTTTGAAGACTTGAACATCCCGAACAAAGCAAACAACAACAACAACAACAACTATCAAGCGTTTTTCCAAGGGAACAACAACAATGGGTTCAAGTTCGATACTGCACATCACAACAACTTTGAAACTGCAAATAACAGCAACAACAACAACGGTAGCAACAACGGGTTTCAGCTTGTGTTCGAGTCTACACCGTTCGATATGGCCTCATTCGATTACAGAGATGATATGTCAATGCCAGGAGTAATAGGAACAATGGATGGTATGCAGCAGAAGCAGCAGGAATCTTTTTGGTTCTAAATCTTGGTGGTAGATTTCATCTTCTCCTATTTTTATGTTTTGTGTTCATACATTGTGTTTCTATGGCTTGTTTATGTGTCTGTAAGAGTCTCTAAAACTCTCTGTTACTGTGTGTAATGTCCTGGCTGGTGAATCTCTTTCACCGTCTGTTTCTTTTAGTTACACACCCAAACTTTGGGGATGAAAAGAACCACTAAATGTAAGTTTCAACACTATAATATATTTGGAGTTTCTCTTTTTTTTTTTTTTTTTGGACTGAATTGGGGTTTTTTTTTTTTTTTTTTTTTTTTTTTTTTTTTTCTTTTTTTTTTTTTTTTGGACTGAATTGGAGTTTCTCTTTTATGTTTTTATGTTTTGTTTGTTTACATTTTTTTATGCCTTTTTTTTGTTTTCTTTCTTTTTTTTTTCACTATAAACGAAGAATACATTAAAGGGAAGCCGAATTGCAGAGATGTGGGCTCAGCCCAAATACAAAAACAATCCAACCAACAGGTATATTGGTTAATCAATGAAATCCGAACTAGCCATCACCGTATCTAATCGGTTAATCAAAGAGATCCAAAACCAAACCGAACCTTTGAAATTTGGATCTTTGTGTAGCCTGGTATACCCAAGGTTCACTGGATACAAAATTCACTTTACAAAAAAAAAGGATGTAATACTTAAATGTTTTTGGTTTTATACGGAAAATATGGTTTTTGCATTTACTAGACTGTGTTTTGCTGAACATGCAGCAAGTCGAACACAAGCGAGAAAAGAGCTTTACATCGATTTTGATAAGACTAACCGTTGTTAGTGATTAACAAAGTACAAGCTTATTGTCTTGGCTTTATAGTTCTAACTTGTAACGTTTTTAGATTTTGTATTCATCTATACATTAATCATTATTTTATTCTGACGTTTCAAAAAGAAAATCATTTTTTTATTTTGACATTCCAAAAAAAACCCATTATTTTATTTTATCAACCATTTTTAATTTTTTTTTTTTCAATCTAATTTTAATCTACTTGATTTTTGTAATTTAAGATTGTTGTACTAATATTGTTGGATCGTCTAATTGAATAATGTCGTACTGATCTTGTTGGATCGCTTATTGTTCTCTAACGGTTTAATAATCAATCAATAAAACAATTATTAAAATTTTGTAGTTTAAACGTTGTTGTATTAAAATACTTTTATATCGTATGCAATTCCCTAAAACGATTTAGTGCTTTGGATTTTTTCCAACCGACAAAATTTTTGGTTAAATTTTTATACTCATAAATTATTATATTAATATTTTTGATCGTCTTTGGTTAAGTTGTTTGGAATTTCAATCAATTGACGAGTAAAAAAGCTAGTAAAACTATTTTCGTAAATGTATAATTTTATATAATTTTTCATTTAAAATGTTTAAATAAAAAAATAAAAATATATATATTTTAGTATTAATATATATATTTAGATATAATATATGTTAAAATAGTATATTTTTTTTTAAGAAATAAAAGATACTATGTGTAGAAATATAAATTAAACATTTCTGAAATTTCTTTCTATATCACCAAAAAAAAATTATTTGTGCAAGTATTTATTCTTAATATGAACTAGTTTTATTATCATAAGCTTTTGAAATGAGCGACCTTATCATAAGAATTGTTTATATGATAATCTCAAAGATTAAAGGTTTCATCTCACAAAAACTTAACCATAGACATTGATAATAATATTGATATTTTTATTCAATTATCCTTGATTACCACTGCAGCTCTCTTGGCTTTCCTTTCTTCCTCCTTCCTGAACTTGATTCCACAAGCATTGCACAAAGTCTGGAAAAAAAATAGCATTCATTAACTTTAGGTTAAACTTAATCATCTTAATTTTTATAAGATAAAAATTAGTTGAAAAATGAGAGAGTAATGACCTTAAGACCAAGAGGACCCCTACGCCACAGAGGAGTTGCAACAGCATTGCAATTCCTGTTCGAACACTGCCTAGGCACTTCATTGTTTCGGCCAGAGAAACCATTCCTACCACGAAGCCAATTACCGTACGCGTTAGTCATCGCAAGTATGTTGTTACGATGAGCTCTCCTAGCAGGAACATGGATCCGAACATAGCCATCACTACTCGCTGGAAGAGCCTCCGGTGCTGGTGCCTGAATGGGAGGCATCGGATACGGACTGAAGGTCAGGGTGTTGAAAGCTCCGGGAAACTGATGGAAGAGAGAGTTATTGTAGACTCTAGTGTTGTTGTTTGTTGCACCTTTGTTGATCATTACTTCACCATCTCCCCAAATGGCTCGACCTAGGTTGTTGGCTCCATAGCCCTTGTTCACGATGTTGGTTCCCTATTTTTTTTTTTTTAACATTATATCATTAATATTATAATTTGAATGTATTTAGTAATTAATGCATATTATGTTCATATGTGGAAATTAACTATAAAAAATGATGATGATAAGATTTCAATGCTTTCTTTCTTAAATATATATATATATATATATTTATATAATTAATACAGTACATTTACGTTTTTCCATTTTCAACTAATGAATTTAATATATATTTTTTTAAAAAAAAACTTCTAGATATTTCAAGCATAAAAAATAAAAATTTGTGTTTTTTTTTTCTCTTTTTTTTTTGAACTTGACTTGGTGATTTTTAATATCTCAGTCATTGGATTGGATGCTGAGTTTGAATATGTGATAAATTTGAGAGATGATCACCATTATACCATATGATTTACACTACACGGTCAGTATGTTTTTTTTTTCAAATGCAAATAAATGAAAGCAGAGATGGGTAACAAGGAATAGATACATCCGATGATAGAATTTCTTTTTTTTTGTTTTCATATTTATGCATGCACATCACTTAAATCTAGTGAAAAAGGAGAAAAAAGAAAAAGAAAAAAGAAAAATTTAATGAACCTGATCAGTTATGTTGCAAGTGCTTAACCTCAGCTGTGTGTCAACAGTCGGATTCGGCAAACCCAACCTCAGTGTTAAGTCCAATTCCTTCTCCACAGTCGGATTCGGCAAACCCAACCTCAGTGTTAAGTCCAATTCCTTCTCCATTTTCTCTATTTCAAAATTTGAAGCAACTCAATTTTAAAACAAAAATCACAATTTAGATAACAGCAAATCCTTTTTTTTTTCTTTTGTGAAAAACAGCAAATCTTTGACAAAAGAAGCAAAAAAAAATAAAATAAAAATAAATAGCAAACATAAAATAAAAATGGAGCTTAAACCACTTACAGAGAGATGAGAGATCAACAAAATTTTAGTTTTTGAGTACCTTTTTCAGATCTGAAGCTAATGGATCCACTAAACTTGTAGAGACCGTGCGTTATATATACAAAGATAAAATATATGGGCCTTTACAATGTATTTTACATTTTACATATATTGACAAAATAAAATAAAATAACATATATGTGGTTTTACCTACAAACGCACGAATTTAGAGTGCAAGAACGAGGCATGAGAAATGTGATTATCGTCAAAGCATGATTGCTACATGACAAATCGATCTTAATTTCGGACAGAAGACGTTAGATATA
>CM071721.1:12416766-12427088 GCA_036630335.1 Physaria fendleri | reverse complement strand
CGAACAGGTCCACCGCTGGTTGTCAAGCGAACGAGGGGCTTGAAGTGTTACTCCTCCGGGGATTACGAGGTGGCCGACAGCTTCCACCGGGGAGAAGGTGAAGTGAAAATTAAACACACAAAGACACAGAGAACAAAGGACAAAAGAAGAAGGAGAAAAGCGAAAGGAGAACAAGAGCGGTGGTTCCAGGCGGCGGCGAAGGCGGTGGCCGCCGCCCATGACCGGCTGAAGATGGTTGAGTCTCAGATCTAGGGTTGTTTGGGGAACCGAGTCAGAGAGGTTTTTAAACAAAAATATATGTATTAAATAAAGTAAAATAGTTTTGGAGATATTTACATTTGATTATCATATGAAAAAAAATAATGTTTTAATAAAAGAAAATTTACTAAAAATAGTATTTGATAATATATTATGAAAGAGAATCTTAAATTAAAAATAAAAATAAAAGTTTTTATTATATTTTTAAAAAATACTAACTAATAAAATCTTTTAAAATTTGAAATATATTTTAACGTGATTACAATTTCTTAATTAATTATTAAAAATAGATTCATAAATCAAACATATAATAATAAAAAATTATTATAGCGCATGAAATATTTATAGATGTTAAAATTTTCCGGCGTCAAAATAAGGGTCACAGAAGACTCATTGACAGTGAGAGCTCTTCGATGACGGTCTAGTTGAATAAGAATAAGTATCAAATAGAATACTAAATAATCAAAAACCTATGATAAATTTAATTAAAACATAAACATATACCTGAGAACTGGGTTGATTAGCAAAGTTTGACAGAACAGAAGTAAAATTTGGCAGATTAGATACGTTCAATAACACAGCAGCTAAGTTGGACACTGGTCCATTTGTCTATTATATAATAAAACATTAGTACACAAACATAACTAGTATTACATGAAAAGAAGTATCACATAATAAATTAAAATTACCTGAACATTAGTAGCACCAACTAATTGTTGGATAACTCCAACCAAATTTTGGACTTGGTTTTGTAAACCTGTAACTTGTGACTTTAGCTCAATAACTTCGGAAATAGTTTCACCTGATATTGTAGTAGTAGAATGTTTAGAAATTTTGAAGGTGTGGGTTCACGACCGACACAACGGACTCGTCCGGAACGTTCTAGACCAAATACTTTAGAGTATTCATCATCCAAACTTGCAGTGATATTATTAGATGTTCCAGCTGAAGTATTTTGACTCATCAAAATGTTATGTTAAGTTCTTCCTATAATATAGAAAAAGTAAAACAATTAATAAATTGATGGAAATTATTAGCTATAAAATGATTTTTGAGAAAGGACTAACCGCGCCACTTTTTGCCTCTTCACACACAAAAGTTCCATCTGGTTTCTTGCGACTTTCAATAAAAAATTCTGCTCTACAAGATATTTTTCCTGTTTGTTTTAACTAAAACATAAAAATTATTATTGTTAGTCTCTGAAGTACGTACACATTTCTATGTAATGACATTTACTGTGAATTAAGACCATACTTGCAACTTAATAAATAAAGTAAAATCATAAAGAGTTAAAGGATACCATCGGAAAAGTTATTTCCAACATATCAATATATTCCAACTTTATGTGCTAATACTTATCTAACTTGTGACTTTAGCTCAATAACTTCGGAAATAGTTTCACCTGATATTGTAGTAGTAGAATGTTTAGAAATTTTGAAGGTGTGGGTTCACGACCGACACAACGGACTCGTCCGGAACGTTCTAGACCAAATACTTTAGAGTATTCATCATCCAAACTTGCAGTGATATTATTAGATGTTCCAGCTGAAGTATTTTGACTCATCAAAATGTTATGTTAAGTTCTTCCTATAATATAGAAAAAGTAAAACAATTAATAAATTGATGGAAATTATTAGCTATAAAATGATTTTTGAGAAAGGACTAACCGCGCCACTTTTTGCCTCTTCACACACAAAAGTTCCATCTGGTTTCTTGCGACTTTCAATAAAAAATTCTGCTCTACAAGATATTTTTCCTGTTTGTTTTAACTAAAACATAAAAATTATTATTGTTAGTCTCTGAAGTACGTACACATTTCTATGTAATGACATTTACTGTGAATTAAGACCATACTTGCAACTTAATAAATAAAGTAAAATCATAAAGAGTTAAAGGATACCATCGGAAAAGTTATTTCCAACATATCAATATATTCCAACTTTATGTGCTAATACTTATCAAAGTAATTTACAATTTTCCAACATAATCAATAATTGATTACGAGACAAACAATATAATGTACTTACAATTTCACGTCGTTTCCGAGCAAAAACTCTTCCTTCCACACAGATGTGGTATAACATTCTTCTTTTGACTGTTGATATTTCGTTCTCGTATTTTCTGTATACACAAAAACATAAAACCTAAAAGTTACCCATACTTTCAATGGTATATTTGATGCTAATTTTTCATCAGTACCTTCCACTTTTCTGTGTATCTCATTGTAACAAAGTTTCGCCATTGATCATCTGGAATCGTAGAAGGATGATTCGTCATTATTTTAGGTCGATCATGTCGTTTGTAGAACTTCCAAAGATGAACTTTTACATCTTTACATCTGCTCCCTAACACATAACCAATTAGTTAAAATAAATGATGAAGTGTATGAAATCAAACAAGTACGTACCTTAGAATCAATGAAGTCACCCATGTTATATAAATCTCTAGGCTGAATATGCACAACAACATCCCATCCTTTCTCGTTTGGATGTTCTACATAGTATATACCATTTGAGCTTGAGAAGCCAGTATATATGGCTCATCTTCATCATCTTCTCCCGAGTGTAACAAACGTGAAAAATTCACCATACTATGACCATAAACATCCCGTTTATATCCACGACTATTTCGAGTATCAGCCCATTTACACTTGAAAAGTACAACTCTAAAAGTTTCATAGTAATTTAACTCTATAACTTCTAATAGCTTCCCATAATAAGCCGAATCTCCTCTTACAGGATTCTGATCACGAGAACTTGCGTAGCTCATTGTATTGGCATTCACATATACACCACTATTTTGTGTTGTCAGATCATCGTCTCTTTCTATGGCTCTGAACTTGAGGCCATTGACATTATAAGCTAAGTACTTCACAACATTTTCTGATGGACCTAAAGCTAAGCACCTCAAATCATCAGTGATTCCTTCAATGCCATTTTTATCTACTTTTTCTTTCAACCATTTCTCAAAATTGAGATGCGCTAAGCACCTCAAATCATCAGTGATTCCTTCAATGCCATTTTTATCTACTTTTTCTTTCAACCATTTCTCAAAATTGAGATGCAACTCTCTATCAATATCTAGAACAAGATTTCTCTTTCTTTGCCGAACTTGCCTCCTAGATAACTCTATTCGATATTTCGTATATAAAGTAACAAACCACCAAAATGATATATTAAGTTAGAAACAAATGAAATAGATGATCAGTTTAACAAGAGAAAGTAAATAATTTAATTAATCTGAGCTTACTCTCATAATTGATCAAGAAACTGACAGTTGGTCAAGATAAGTCGATGTGCTTGTTGCCTCTCTACATAATTAAGTGTAACAACATTGCCAAAACCAAAAAATCTGCCAACATTTGGGAAAATCAACTTAAGTTCTGAATCCGATGTTTGATTTCGCACCAACGTCGGCTGAATCCGATGTTTGATTTCGCACCAACGTCGGGTGATCATCAACTCTTCCACCCCTATTAAATCTTGTGCCTATATCGTCAAGATACATTGAACAAAATGTGATACATTCATCAGCTAAATACTACTCACATATAGATCCTTCAGGTTTAGCGCGATTACAGACATAAGATTTAAAATATCCAAGAGTTCTGCAAAAAAAAAAAAACACATAGTATATTAATATAATATCATTATAAAAGTGCTAAAGAATAATCACAAATAAGTAAATGAGTTCAGAAAATCACCTTTCAATAGGATACATCCAACGAAATACCACCGGTCCTCCCTGTTTTGCTTCTTCAACGAGATGTAAAGTTAAATGCACCATCACGATAAAAAAAGAAGGAGGAAATATCATCTCCATATGACATAGATTCTCTACAATACTCTCTTGTAATTTATCTAATTCACTGAGATTAAGAACCTCTGATGATATTTCTCGGAAAAATCGAGAGAAATCAATGATTACTGATGTCACTTCTTGTGGCAGCAAATAAAATCGAGAGAAATCAATGATTACTGATGTCACTTCTTGTGGCAGCAAATCCTGAATTGCGATTGGCAATAAATCTCTCATTATCATGTGACAATCATGACTTTTTAGACCATGTAACTTTCGATACTTCATATCAACACATCTTGATATATTAGAAGCATTGACGGACCTACATAGAAGAAAGGAGATTCAAGTGAACCCTTAAAAATTTATAAAATGCTAATTTATACATGGATTTCACTTAATATTTTTAGTCTTATGTTAAGGATGCACCCATATCTACTAACTGATTCAAGGTTCACAGCCCATGTTAACCAAATTTTTAGATTCTTGCACACCTTTTTAAATTTCTCTGGGTCCGTCACTGATTAGAAGCATATCCATCTGGGAATTTTACATTCTTCAAAACATTTAAAAAAATGGTTTTCCCATTATTATCTAAAGTGAAGCATGCCGGTGAATAATTTCCATCAGTATCAGGCCACAAATCGAGCGTATACCCATCGCATGGAGATCTTTTCTATCTACCAACAGAATGATGTCCTTTACCAAGTGTAACTTTAACACTTTCTTGTTGATGTTTAATGACATAACATGTTGGTGTAATTGGTGGAGTTCTAATTTCTACTTTTCCATCAAAAGTTGTTTTACTTTGCCAAACTTATGTTCAACTGGAAGAAAACGACGATGACCCACAAAACAATTTTTTTCCTGTACCTCAAACGTCGTGCAATAGCATCATAATTACAGTTAGGACATGCTAATCCTGTGTAGGTATTCCAACCTGACAAATTTCGAAGACCTGGAAAATCACTAATTGTCCACATAATAGTTGCCCGCATGTTGAATATCTGTTTTGTAAAGGTATCTCGAGTTTCAAATCCATCGAACCATAGCTCTTTCAACTCTTTGACAAGTGGTTGTAAATACACATCTATATCATTACCAGGCATTTGCTTTCCAGGAATAATCATGGAGAGAATCATCGATGTTTGCTTCATTGACATCCATGGAGGAAGATTATACGGAAATAAAATCACTGGCCAGATGCTATAGTTTGTACTCATTGTACCAAATGGGTTGAAACCATCAGTGGCCAAGCCAACTCGCACATTTCTTGGATGAGATGCAAAATCAGGAAATTGCATATCAAGTACCTTCCAAGCCCCACCATCTTTAGGATGTCTAAGGTTGCCATGACTAATACCAGCTCTAGCATGCCATCTCATGTCAGAAACTGTTTTCGATGACATGAATAGACGTTGCAAGCGTGGTTTCAAAGGAAAATATCGTAAAACCTTTGTTGGATTTTTTTTTCTTTTTAGACTTGCAGACCTCACTATTTTCAGATTGACTTTGTTTCCATCTAGATGCTTCACAGACCTCACACGTTTCTCTATTTTCATTTGCTTTCCAATATAACATACAATCATTTGGGCAAGCATGAATAGACTCATATGTCAAACCAATCTTGCGAATTACCTTTTTCATATCAGCAAATGAAAGATGCTATAGTTTGTACTCATTGTACCAAATGGGTTGAAACCATCAGTGGCCAAGCCAACTCGCACATTTCTTGGATGAGATGCAAAATCAGGAAATTGCATATCAAGTACCTTCCAAGCCCCACCATCTTTAGGATGTCTAAGGTTGCCATGACTAATACCAGCTCTAGCATGCCATCTCATGTCAGAAACTGTTTTCGATGACATGAATAGACGTTGCAAGCGTGGTTTCAAAGGAAAATATCGTAAAACCTTTGTTGGATTTTTTTTTCTTTTTAGACTTGCAGACCTCACTATTTTCAGATTGACTTTGTTTCCATCTAGATGCTTCACAGACCTCACACGTTTCTCTATTTTCATTTGCTTTCCAATATAACATACAATCATTTGGGCAAGCATGAATAGACTCATATGTCAAACCAATCTTGCGAATTACCTTTTTCATATCAGCAAATGAATCTGAAAGTTTTGCATTTGGGAAGGCTTCTTTTAGTAATTCAAGCACCATGGATATCCCCTTGTCGTTAATCCGACACATACATTTTATATGGTACAACTTTAAAATGAATGACAATTTTGTGAACTTCGTACATCCTTCATAAAGCTCTTGATTAAAATCAGCAAGCAGTTCATCAAAACTAGATTTTTCATTAACATCATCTCTTGATTAAAATCAGCAAGCAGTTCATCAAAACTAGATTTTTCATTAACATCATACGGCTCCTCTACATTGGGTGGTTGTTGAGATGAATCATGTCCATCAAATGTATTTGCATTGATGTTAGGGAATAGGTCATCCAAAAGATTTGCAGTTGATTGCAGTTGAATCATATACATCTGGGCCAGGGTCTACTCCACCAAGTATTTCAGATACACTTTCAGTGACGCTAAATTCCTCTCTGTGGAATATCCAGTTAGTGTAAGAATTTATAAATCCAAAACACATTAAATCACCTTCAATATCCTCTCTCAACATATATTTGGATAGAGAACAACGATTACAAGGACATTTCAACATATCCACTTTAGTTTTCCCAAATGCAAAATCTAAAAAATTGGATAGAGAACAACGATTACAAGGACATTTCAACATATCCACTTTAGTTTTCCCAAATGCAAAATCTAAAAAAAATTTCATACCCTCTCTATACTCATGAGACAAGCGAGGTTTATTTATCCACGATTTATCCATAATAACCTAAGTTAATATTAAAAAAAAATCAATAGTATCAAGATGCTGCTAACAATTTTTGATATCAAATATCAATGAATTAATCAAGCTAATTTTTGACAAGAACAAATACCGTATTGAGTAACACCCAACTTCTGGTAGCTTTTGTTACTGAACTTGTCAACACCAATTAGCTAAGTTGCTCATGTGTTGCGTGTCTTAGTCTTCCTTAACTAAATAGAAACATCAAACAATATTCATCAACACACTTAAATAGTTTTCCAAAAAAGGTCGTAATACACTTAAAATATCACAATCACAATACACTTCAATCACAATCACAATATACTTCGATTTTCCAAAAAAAAAAAGATCCAAAAAGATCGTAATACAATCATAGTACACTTGTCTTCAACCACAACCAAAAATAAGTATATGTTTTAAAATCAAATTACAGAGGCTCTGCAACAGAGTTATGTTCCAGTTCAGAGGCTCTGCAACAGAGTTATGTTCCAGTTCAAAAGCATTTGATATGGAGAAAGCACTATGTAACCATGCATTGCACATAATACCATCATAATATACCAAGTACACGGCTTAGATTTTCAAAAATCAAATCATTATCTACCTTTTTCTTTCAAACAAAATCATTAGCTACCTTAATCTTTGTTTACATCACAGTACTCTTTCAAAAATCAAATAGACCACAAAACCTCACCAAATTAAGATAAATTAAGCAAATCGAGAATGTTCAAAAAACAGTGAAATAAACTCACCTTCAAAACACAGAAATAAGGACAACGATCTGAGACGAATAGGGAACAATTCAACTTGGCTACCATGAATTGGAGAGCAAGAGAATTCAGAACAAATCCGAAATAAAAAAAGGTTTATATAAATCAAATTTGGATCTATAGTCTCTGTACGTGTACTTACCGATGTATCCACTTTAGTTTTCCCAAATGCAAAATCTAAAAAACTTTTCATACCCTCTCTATACTCATGAGACATGCGAGGTTTGTTTATCCATGATTTATCCATAATAACCTAAGTTAGATATTAAAAAATCAATAGTATCAAGATGATGCTAACAATTTTTGATATAAAATATCAATGAAGTAATCAAGCTAAGTTTTTGACAAGAACATGTACCGTAGTGAGTAACACTCAAATTCTGGTAGTTTTTGTTACTGAAGTTGTCAACACCAAGTTGCTCAAGTGTTGTGTGTCTTAGTTTTCCTTAACTAAATAGAGACATAAAACAATATTCATCAACACACTTAAATAATTTTCCAAAAAAGTTCGTAATACACTTAGAATATCACAATCACAATACACTTCAATCTTCAATCACAATCACAACACACTTAGGTTTTCCAAAAAAAAAATGATCCAAAACAGATCGTAATACAATCACATGCAGTGCACTTAATTCTTCAACCACAACCAAAAATAAGTAGATGTCTTCAATTCCAAAAAAAAAATGATCCAAAACAGATCGTAATACAATCACATGCAGTGCACTTAATTCTTCAACCACAACCAAAAATAAGTAGATGTCTTCAAATCAAATTACAGAGGCTCTGCAACAGAGTTATGTTCCAGTTCAAAAGCATTTGATATGGAGAAAGCACTATGTAACCATGTCTGGCACATAACACCATAATAATATACCAATTCCATTGCTTAGATTTTCAAAAATCGGATCATTAGCTACCTTAATCTTTATTTACATCACAGTACTCTTTCAAAAATCAAATAGACCACAAAACCTCACCAAATTAAGATAAATCAAGCAAATCGAGAATGTTCAAACAACAGTAAAATAAACTCACCTTGAAAACACAAAAATAAGGACAACGATCTGAGACGAAGAGGGAACAATTCAACTTGGCTACCCTGAATTCGAGAGCAAGAGAATTCATAAAAAATTCGAAATAAAAAAAGGTTTATATAAATCAAATTTGGATCTATAGTCTCTGTACGTGTACTTACCGATGGTTATAAAAATTCAGTCGGAATTTGGGTTTTACTATTTTTCAATTTGGGTTTTAGCTTTGAAAGTTTCTAGTTATAATAATTAGGAATTGGGTTGATCCAAAAGATTTTTTTGTTACAAAACATTTCAGCTCACGAAGTAGTAAGATAAAATCCCCAAGAATAGTCATTTAGTTCTAGCTAATGATTCAAAATTATATTATTTATATCATTTAAAAATAAATGATTTATAATTAGCATTGGTTTTTATAACTGATACAAAAACAATTATTTAACATCATTTGTAAATAAACGATATATTTTTAACATTAATTTTTATAAATGATACAAATTTATATAATTTACATTATTTAAAAAGAAACGATTTATTATTAGCATTAGTTTTTAAAAATGATATAAAAAATTTATTTGACATCATTTCAATATAAATGATATATTATTAGCATTAATTTTTATAAATGATACAAAAATATCAGTTTTACACCATTTCTAAATAAACGATACAAATCAAGAATAGGTTACATCATTAATTAAAACTGATATTAAATTATATCACTTGTTGTAAAATGATTATAACTAGCATCCTTTAATTTTTTTACACAAAAAAAATTATGCTAATCACACATTTTCTTGTAGTGTTGATCAAGAACTGGGTCCAGATGCAAAGAAAGTGTGTCCTGGAATTTCAGTTGAAATTATCACAGAAATGAGGCCTGGGCAAAAAAACCGAAACCAAAAAACCAAACCGAACCCGAACCGAAAAAGGGTACCGAACTCGAACCGAATTTACAAAAATAACCGAATGGTACCTCAAATTCTAAACCTGAAAAACCGAACACGAACCCATTAATTTTAACATAATTTGTAAATAAATGATATAAATAAGTATAGATGATATCATTTATTAAAATTGATATTAAATTATTTAAATAATATCACTTGTTGTAAAGTGATTATAACTAGCATCGTTTGATTTTTCGACACTAAAAAACTGATGTTATTCACACATTTTCTCCTAGTGTACGTCGTCTTGTGGCGTAGAACGAGGTCGATCCATAGAGAACAAGGTTTACGCTTCAATCTCGATTTCACCTTCGCACTAGTATGGAGATAGGAGTTGTTTGTTGAATGGTTGTTATTTGAAAATAAGAAAAGAAAATAAAAATAAAAATTAAATTATCAAGGGCCTGGGAATATTCTCAGAAACTTACAATTTGATGAATCTTTTGACTATTGAGATTCAATGAGTTTTGATCCAGAATTCGGACACGAATATTGATTACTACACTTTCGTGGCACACTTGTCTATCCTAGGGCTTACAAGTTCATATATATTGGGAACGATGTTTGTTATTTATTTAAAGTGAATGGGCATTAAGTTTTATGGTGTTTTACGAGTGACGAGAGACCAAGTGCGATCATGTTTTGATCAGTGC
>CM071721.1:12364604-12375132 GCA_036630335.1 Physaria fendleri | reverse complement strand
TATTATACTTAATATTAACACTTATTTGAAATATGATATGTAAAGGATTATATATAATACATTCTGAAATATGTTTGAGAATTGTTCGTAGTGCAGTGGTTGTGTGGCTTGTGTGCGGGTGAGAGGTTGCGGGTTCGATTCTCCTTATGTCCCATATTTATTTGATTTTCTGATTGGGCCATGTCATCAGATTTTTTTTTTTTTTCGTTATCTGGATTAACGGTGTTAACGTCGTTGTGCCCAATTGGGGAAAAAATTTGAAAGTTTGCGTTTTTCGATTAATACGTTCAGGAGTTGATGATTTAAAATTATTTCCATTTAGTATGCGCCCAAATCTGTGTATTTTGATAAGTTGACGATTTTTTGACATTTTTCCCGTTCTTTATGCATAGGAGAAAGTGACATGTGGCAACCATGCATTCTGTGACATGAATATTTAATCCAGAAAATCAAAGGCGGTGAAGAAACTTGCCGGTGACGAAGTGGAGGTTCCCTTGCTTGGTCTAGTGATGCGATAAAATCCATGAGATCAAGAGTTTGAGAAACTTGGCTCTCTCTGAAATTGAACGTCTCGGATGATAGGAAAAAAAAGAACAGAGAAGAAAAAAGACGAGGAAGAAGAAAGAAAAAACAAAAGAAAAACAGTCTTCTCCGACGAACGGCGGCGGTGCCATAACTAGAGAGGCAAGAATGACGACGGATTTGGCTTTGATGCGGAAAATAAAAAAAATAAAGAGATAAAAATAAATTGATATAAAGTAAAATCACAACATTTTGATTTATCATGAATATTTAATTATAAAAAATTAAATGTAACTATAGAATTAATTCCTACTTTGATATTTAAAAAATATAATACCTATCAATTATTATAATGAATAACAATCTTTAGAAAATAATATAGAATATATATATATATTAATAGATGATATTATATTTTAGAAAATATATCATTTAAATAAATAATTTTTTAATTTATTAAGTTTTGGTATATTTATTATCAACACCAAATATTGTAGAAATTAATATGTTAAATAAACATTGTTTTAGTATTTGGGTCGTCGACTTAGTATTTGGGTCGTGTGTAAATATGTCTTTAACTTCTGAACTGTGTGGATCTGAGATGAGTGTAAAAGCTCGTGTGTAATAATAATTAGGTGGTAAACTTCGTGTGTAATGATAGTTATATGGTAAACTTCGTGTGGATATAATAAGTTGACGATTTTTTGACATTTTTCCCGTTCTTTATGCATAGGAGAAAGTGACATGTGGCAACCATGCATTCTGTGACATGAATATTTAATCCAGAAAATCAAAGGCGGTGAAGAAACTTGCCGGTGACGAAGTGGAGGTTCCCTTGCTTGGTCTAGTGATGCGATAAAATCCATGAGATCAAGAGTTTGAGAAACTTGGCTCTCTCTGAAATTGAACGTCTCGGATGATAGGAAAAAAAAGAACAGAGAAGAAAAAAGACGAGGAAGAAGAAAGAAAAAACAAAAGAAAAACAGTCTTCTCCGACGAACGGCGGCGGTGCCATAACTAGAGAGGCAAGAATGACGACGGATTTGGCTTTGATGCGGAAAATAAAAAAAATAAAGAGATAAAAATAAATTGATATAAAGTAAAATCACAACATTTTGATTTATCATGAATATTTAATTATAAAAAATTAAATGTAACTATAGAATTAATTCCTACTTTGATATTTAAAAAATATAATACCTATCAATTATTATAATGAATAACAATCTTTAGAAAATAATATAGAATATATATATATATTAATAGATGATATTATATTTTAGAAAATATATCATTTAAATAAATAATTTTTTAATTTATTAAGTTTTGGTATATTTATTATCAACACCAAATATTGTAGAAATTAATATGTTAAATAAACATTGTTTTAGTATTTGGGTCGTCGACTTAGTATTTGGGTCGTGTGTAAATATGTCTTTAACTTCTGAACTGTGTGGATCTGAGATGAGTGTAAAAGCTCGTGTGTAATAATAATTAGGTGGTAAACTTCGTGTGTAATGATAGTTATATGGTAAACTTCGTGTGGATATATAATGATAGTTATATGGTAAACTTCGTGTGGATATAGATCGACGACCCTTAGTATTTGATAAATAATTACAAACTAGGTAATTCCCCGCACCATGTGCGGATATCCATATTATCAAAATATAAATTTTTTAAAAATATATATATATATATATTATTTATAGTTTTAATTAGTTTAAAATCAATAAAAAGATTTTTAAAAAAATAAAAATATTTGTAATGATATAGTTTATAATTATTCTAATAAATAAATCATAATATTATAATTATTCTAATAAATAAATCATAATAACATGTTCGTAAATATAGTCCGTGAGAGTGATTCTGACGACGACACCTAAGCGTTTTTGTTTCTTAAATAATATATATGGGATATTTTAATTAGTAAAATAAATTCCAAATATATTTCACTTGAAAAAAAAAATTTACAATTCAAAAATATAAATAGAGATTAATTATATTAATATATTATTTAAGCTGATTATTAATATTAAAATAAAAATTAATCCACAATATATAACGGGAAAAAAATCTAGTTTTTATATATTCTTTCTTAAATCGATCATATCATTAATAGAAATATTTTTAGATCACATCAATCACAGAAACTAAATTTAGGTCATAGCTACGGTTACATTACTATTAAGACTGATAACCTGCAAATTTGAGCATAATCAGTTTCAAAACTTGCAAAAGACCCGTTGTTGACTGTGAAGAGAGAGAAAGAGATTGAGAATTTCGAATGGCGAGGATAGTGTTAGGGAACGAGTCACTTGTTGGGTCTTTGAATCCATCGAACAAGAGATCGTACAGAGTGATCAATAGGATTCAAGATGGGAAGAAACCTTTGTATGCTGTTGTTTTCAACTTCCTTGATGCTCGTTTCTTCACTTACTTCGTTACTGCTGGTGGTAATAAGGTAAAAATTTCAATTTTCAATTCGGAATCAAAATTTCAATTTTGGGTCTATTTAGGTTGTGTGTGAGATTGATTCCAAAAATTGGACTTTTGCTTCTTCTTTTTTGTGTTTGTTTTTGGATTATGGGTTCTAGCCTTGAGTGAAATTCAAAAATTGAAATTTTTACTTGATGCTAGTTTTCTTATCTAGGGATTCCTTTTGAAATGGTCATTTAGGAATTATGAAGTGTTTAGGGTTTAAGAAGTTCTGGTATTGAAAGTTATTTTTTTTTTTTTTCTAATTCAAAACTAGTTTGCTATTATTGCTCTATCTTATTTTCAATGAGGGTTCCTAATCTACCTGATTATGATTATGAAGTGTTTAGTCTAAGCCTTGTGATATTGGAGATTTTGTGAACGTTATGTTTTTTTTCTTCTAATTTATAATTAGTTGGAGTGACTTGGTTACCTTATACCCTTGATTTCTCTATCTTGTTTTCTATAAGGTTCCTAGCTATGCTGAATCTTTGGCTAGAAAGATTGGATCACTTACCTTTGGTTGAAAGATTGATAGTGGCTTTAATGTTGAAGTTCTCAGCTTCTGTTTGAAAACCAATGGGAAATTAGTGAAGTTAATCTGTAACCTTCTAAACTTGATTAGATTTCTTCCTCTGTGGAATTAGTGGGCTTTGATACCATGTGAAATTCTCTGGTTTTTATTTAAAAGTCAATCAGAAGTTTGTGGTGTTAATTAATCATCTTATAAGCTTAGTTAGGTCCCATTCTTCTTTTTAAGGAATGGTCCGAACAGTTATTTATTTATTTATTTTTGCAGTAAGGTTGTTTGGAAGGTCAATGTAAATGTACCTTCTTAACTAGTTGTAAAATTTGTAATTTTCAAAATGATTTTATGGTGAGTTCTTGTTAGACATATTCTTGAATCTCATTACAGCCATTGGTGTATCTCTTATTATGTAGTTTACTCTGTACAATTGTCTTGAAGATGGAGCCATAACTGCAATGCAATCCTTTACTGATGATGATGTAAGGAAGTATACATATTATAGATTTACTATCTTTTTGAAAAGAAATGATGTTTTATTAAGGCCATTTGGATTTATGTCTATGTGGTCCGGATATCAGAAGGAAGAGTCATTTTATACTGTGAGTTGGGCATCTGACATTAATGGGAACCCATTGGTTGCTGCTGGAGGATTAAAAGGCATAATCCGAGTCATTAACGTCAACAATGGAACGATTCATAAGGTATTATTGATTTTTCTTATAAGCTTTGGACCTACATGAAGAATTTATGGATGTTCTACGTATCCTAGGAAATGATTTATATTTCTTTCTTATATAATATGTGCTCGCATATTTGCAGAGCCTTGTGGGCCATGGAGATTCAGTGAATGAAATCAGAACACAACCTCTGAGGCCTCAACTTGTCATTACTGCTAGCAAGGTATATTTTGGCTTTCTTTTTTTTTTTTTTTTTTTTTTTTTTTTTCTGTTTTTTTTTTTTTTTTTTTTTTTCTATTTATTACTGCTATTTATTTCTTGATGACTAAGAGCTCTTACGTTTTAATTGGATCAGGATGAATCAGTTCGTTTGTGGAATGTAGAAACGGGGATATGTATTCTGATATTTGCTGGAGCTGGAGGTCATCGCTATGAAGTTCTAAGTGTGGTAAGCCAATATGTTCTTATATTCCTTTAAACAGAACAAATGTGAAGTGAAAGATAACAATAACCTGATTCAGTTACTTTTGTTTGATATATTGTATCGAGATAATATATTACGGATAACCATCTTATCTTGTAAATTGTAGGATTTTCATCCTTCTGATATTTTCCGTTTTGCTAGTTGTGGTATGGATACCACTATTAAAATATGGTCAATGAAAGGTATGTCAAGCACATTTATAAGGAACTTCCATTTTTAAAAACCTTTCGAGAAACATGTCTTGTGGTTTGTTTGTATGATCATCTTATTCTCTGGCTGTCTTTAGAGTTTTGGACATATGTCGAAAAGTCATTCACGTGGACTGATGATCCCTCAAAATTCCCCACAAAATTTGTCCAATTCCCTGTGAGTATTTTGTTTTCCCTTGTCTTGTAACAACAAGTCACATACAAGTGTTTTTGATGGATTTTGTTGCTAACATTGCTTCTATGTGTAGGTATTTACAGCTTCGGTTCATACAAATTATGTAGATTGTAACCGTTGGTTCGGTGATTTTATTCTTTCAAAGGTGAGTAACCCAATGATGGTTAAATATCATTTCCTTTGGTGGAGTAAGCTAAAAGCGGAAAGGTGTAATCTTAAGACACTTATTCTTGTGTGTTCTATCTGATTTTAGAGTGTGGACAACGAGATCCTGTTGTGGGAACCTCAACTGAAAGAGAATTCTCCTGGAGAGGTTAAGATCTTATTTATGCGCAAAACACGATAGAATCATTCATTTCATCATATCTTGGTTAAGATCTTATTTATGCGCAAAACACGATAGAATCATTCATTTCATCATATCTTTTACAGATTGAAGTTTCTTGTGGTTTGCAGGGTACTTCAGATGTTCTACTAAGATACCCGATTCCAATGTGTGATATTTGGTTTATCAAGTTTTCTTGTGACCTCCGTTTCGATGCTGTCTCGATAGGTAATCAGAGAGCTCACCAGATACAAAGTTGCATTATATTATATACTTTGAATTGTCTTGTGTATTTTATGACTAATTCCTTACTGGCTTGTTATCAGGTAATCAGGAAGGAAAGATTTATGTCTGGGACTTAAAAACTTGTCCTCCTGTTTTGATTACAAAGTAAGTTTCGGATTCAGACACAATCTTAGATCTTTAGCCAAATGATCAAGCTTCACTTTGGTGTTGTAATCTTGACATAATTCTCTGTTGCCATATAGGTTATCACACAATCAATCAAAGTCTGTAATCAGGCAAACTGCCATGTCTGTCGATGGAAGGTATAATCAAATCCATCTTCATAATTTTATTTAACAACTCAGTGGTTACTGTTTCAACACTTAATATACTCTGTTTCTTCCATGGGATTGTAGCACAATTCTTGCTTGCTGCGAGGACACACTTAATATACTCTGTTTCTTCCATGGGATTGTAGCACAATTCTTGCTTGCTGCGAGGACGGGACTATATGGCGCTGGGACGTGATTACCAAGTAGAGGTCTGAGTCTTGTATGAATTGATATCCATTCTTTTATTTTCTACAGTCTGATCTGTATTGATCATGCTACCTCGATTTGGAATAGTTTGTTTCTACTGTCTGAACCTTGAGATGTTCTTTATAGCCACAACACTTGAACAACATTGTAAACCCTTCTACAGAGTTTTTCACTTATTCTCTCTCTCTCTCTCCTGTTGGATACACAAGGCTGTATCCAGGAGCTTTATTGCAGGAATTGTTGAATAATTCCAATTACTTGGTGTGAAAGAGTGATGAATCTACCAGATGAAATAACCACATTAGATAAATTATTTCTTAGTTTTAAATACGATTCATAGTATTTAGATTTTTAATCTCTTCAAATCTAGCTATTTCTAATTTATAAACCTCTGTGGTATTTGTAAGAAATATGGTAGTTTACAAACCATATTTTTTCTACATTTGAATTGGTATAGGAAGAAGTTTCGATCAACAAATCTAAAGTTACATGGAGGTAAAAATATGTTTCCCCGAAGGAGATTAGATATTCATCAATCCAATGTCCGATTCAATCGATTCTCATACTTCGTGGAAGCAAACTCTTGTCGTAAAGGACCTGTGTGGAAAGATTGATGATTATACACGTCACAAGATCATCAAATCATCTATATATAACACCAGTGAAGATAGGCAACCACAAGGGTCTCCAAATTCAATATGATGAGAAAACTTGGAGATTGCATGCTCAGCTCAGCCATGTGGGTTTTGGAGTGGCTAACAACAAGGTTCAGAAGGAGATGTTCATATGGATGCCATAAGTAATACATGATAAGGGTGTATGTGAAGTATGATTGGATAGAGAACAAACAAGAAACTCATTCCTGACCAAAAAAAAGTATTGTGATGCTCAAGCCTTGGATTTAATTCACAGAGACCTTTGCGGACCGATATCTCCTCCAACGCCAGCTAACAATAGGTATATACTTCTATTGATTGGTGATTTCTATAGATATATGTGGATCATGCTCTTGAGAGGAAAAGTGAAGCATCGACCAATTCAAAAGATTCAAGGAGAATGTTGAACTTCAAACGGGTTTAGCGATAAAAAAATTTTTTGCACCGATAGAGGAGAATTTACCTCAACTGAGTTCAACATGTTTTGTAAAGATAATGGACTCACCAGACACTTAACAATAACATATACCCACACATAAATGATGTGTTTGAGACGAGGAATTGAACCTTAATGAAGAAGCCTACTTAAGAAGACGAATGTACCTAATAGTATGTGGGGTGAAGGTATACATCATGCAACTTACATTATCAACCAAATCCCTACAAAGACATCGAAGGATCAGTTACAAAACTTCACGTCAAAGAAACTTACATTGAACATTTGAGGGTTTTTGGATGTGTAGCTTATACGAAGTTTACTCAGCTCCATCTTAAAAAGCTATATAAAAGTAAAAGGAGTGATCAATTTTGGAATCTAGCTGGACTCTAAAGCCTATAGACTCTAATATCTGGAGAGACAACGTTAGCCGAGATGTTGAGTTCGATGAAAAGAAGGTTTGGGATTACTATGACTCAGCAATCCAATGTGATGGTGTACCAGGGGTGTTCAAACTATCTTATCATGGTATCATTTAAAACAGAGGTGGATATGGAGATGATAAAAAAAACGATCACCAAGATCGTGATCAAGAAGCTATAAACCATAGGGTTGATGTGGATATTCAAGATCAGAATAAAAGTTGATGGTTCGGTGAATAAATACAAGGAAATACTCGTAACAAAAGGCTATTGACAACAAGTCATAAACTTTAAAAAAGTGTTTACTCCGGTAGCTCAACTGGAGAAAACACGATTACTCACAACTCTCGCTTTGAACAATATTTGGAAACTACATCATTTAGACGTGATATCGCATT
This sequence comes from Physaria fendleri, assembly GCA_036630335.1. Classification (NCBI taxonomy): domain Eukaryota; kingdom Viridiplantae; phylum Streptophyta; class Magnoliopsida; order Brassicales; family Brassicaceae; genus Physaria; species Physaria fendleri. The sequence continues at coordinate 12,367,054 of CM071721.1, read as the reverse complement.
TTATATACAACTGATAAACCCGTTAATTATTAATAAAATAATTTAAATATATTTATTTATTTATTATTAAAATTTTACGTTTATATATTTTGTAAATTCTAAAATTTTTGAATTATTTTTTGATTATTATATTTATAATTTAGAATTCACAAACAAAACAATACACATTTTTGGATTTGATAAATAATTAAATATTGTTATAAATAATTAAAAACATAGTTTTTAAATGCGGTCTGATTGAGCCTTATGGTTTCAAGTGTGGTTGTGTTATTGGTAAAAGTGTTGTTGGAGGTATTGAGCTTTGCTTTTCTCATCGTAGAGGCCGCTGTTTTTTTTTTCTCTTTTCAGACTCTTTTTGCTATTTCATCTTGGTTTTAAACTTGTATTGTGTTTTCTCTTTGTTAGTATCCAACTCGGAAGCGAAATCTTGGTTTTGGACAATATCGTTTAGTCTAACGGCTTAAGATTAGACAATGTTGCCTCGTAAAACCATTAGAATAACATAATTGGATTCATAATTTAAATAGAATTTGATTTCATTTTCTGTTCTTCATACTAATCACCCAGCTAGACCATCACCAAAATCCGCAAAAAGTTATATATTCGAATCTATCCCCGTATTGATGTGGATAAAAATATTTGACATGTATCTGCAACAGTAACAGTAAAACCGGCGGAAAAATCTGCAACAGTAACAGTAAAACCGGCGGAAAAGATTTTTCTCTGTTTTATAAGAAAAAAAATTCACATTAGTTTACAAAAGAAAATCTGTCTCAAATCCGCAAAAAAAAACTTGTAAAATTTGTGAAAAATCTTTTTCAGTAAACATCAAAAAGCCTATAAAATTTAAAACCCGCAAAAAAAACCTGTAAATTTAACTAACTATCATCCAAAAAGTGATTCTAATACGCTACTCTATAGAAACAATGTCTTTTTCCTCTCTCTATTATAAACTTAATTAGTCTCCTACTCGTTCTAGACTATAGCTCTTCCTCTCTCCGTTATAAATCTAGTTAATCTCATAATCGTTCTAGGCTATAGCTGACATCTGCTTTTATATACATTTGTGTCAAACACAATTCTGAGGCAGTTGACTTTTCAAGAACCGTAGGTCGAGCGTGTAACGTTACAATCTTGTTTTCAAAATGAATTGAGACCTATAAAATATATTCAATTTATAGACAATTACAATAATACATGTTAAGATACTTAATATTTTTAAAATTATTATTATTATGTAAATATTTCATTTTCAATAATACATGTTAAGATACTTAATATTTTTAAAATTATTATTATTATGTAAATATTTCATTTTTTTATTAAACATTCCAAAATAAAATTGTTAATTTTAAAAGTTGATTAAAAATTAACTTATTTTACATTTAAAAAATTTAATATTTTTAATTATGAGTAATCATATAAAATGTTAATAACCTAATTTAGATTTTAAAATTTAATATTTTCCGAAAATTTCATTCTATTATTATAGATATTTTTTTTAGGAAACTCAATATAATTGTAATATATTGACTTACCAAATAAAAAAAATTTGTAATCAACGGTTGGATCAACGTGAGCTGACACGTGTCACGATCTCTCTAATTATCGCGTTTGACACGTGGCACGTTCACATCGTTCCAACCTTACTTTATATAATAAAATAAGATACATTTTTTTTGGCATGATATTATTATATACATAAATATAAAACAATATAGAATACATTATGTACATCTAAGTGGTCTGTTTCAACTATTATTCTTCTATTCAATTAATAAAGTTTTTGAGTTGCAAAAAAAAGAAAAAAATTCTAAATTGAATAACAGATTCTAATCCTTAGTTCAAATAAAATTTAGTGATAAGCGACTAATTCCCGATCACAAATCGGCTAATTCTTGACTCATTGATGAAAAGTTGCTTCTATGATTACAAAGACGAATCCCTGATTTTGAACAAAAGTTTTGACCAACACTTACAATATTTGTGTTTTTCCTTCACTCTTATGAAAATTGATGATGAGGGGTCATGTGACTTTACGGATTACGCTTAAACCAAGGTTGCATATGAAACTTCAAAGTGTAAGCATGAGCTTAACATATAGGCAGTACTTGATGCCCCATTGTAGAATTAGTTGATAAGTCCACCGGTTCTATGTTTGGTTCATGAGAATGCAAGACTTTACAGAACACATTTACATTACATGACAACTTAAAGATAGTATTAAGAACGTGTTTTATGAAATTATACCTACATATCGGCATGAATGAATCACATCAAGGAGAAGAAAAGACATGAAAAGATAAGCAAGCACGACTCTGAAAATAGCCATAACTGTTGGGAACGTCGCAGCGGAATTACTTACACTTGAGCGAAACTGCGACTAAAATTGAGATAATCCAAAGAAAAGAGATGGTAGAAGGAGAATATTATTATTAAGGAGAAACACC
>CM071721.1:12333878-12347567 GCA_036630335.1 Physaria fendleri | reverse complement strand
TAATTATGTGAAGTACAATAAATTAAACATCCCGGAAAAGAAGCCACACTAAGGTGAGAATAGGGAACAACCATCCAAAACCGGCGAGAAGAGTTCAGAAACCATCAGATCTGTTCCTCGGACTTCGTGCTTGAGAGAGGCATATCTAGTTTTAATTTAATAAATATGTTAATAAATTATTTAGAATATATTATGATTATAAATTTTATGATTAAAATTTTTTTATTTAGAATATATTATGATTATAAATTTTATGATTAAAATTTTTATTTAATTAATAAAACCCGTGTATCGCACGGATGATCGATATCTAGTTATAAAATAAGTTGACCCACAAGTTTTTCCGTAGATGCTACTTTTTGTAAAAACCTTTATCATATCACAAATATTATTTGTTTTTTATTTGTTTTTGAGCTTGCATTTTGCTTGTAATTATTGAACCTGATTTTTTTGAATTAATGTTGCTTTCTTCGGAAAATAAAATTCAATGTAGCAACTTTTAGGTAAATCGAACTAATTGATTATAAGTATTTTTTTATAAACTGTTAGCAAATATAAAAATTGAATTTAAAATTAAAAACACTGAAAAAGTGAATATGTATATTTCAAAAAAAAACTTCAAAAATATTAGATTGATTAAATCTATATTAAATTAGCTATATTTTTGGGGAAAATAAAAAAGACTCTAAAACTGAAACCAAATTCGAATCCAAATAGTTCTGGAATCCCCGAGTAAATAATCTGTTACATATCGAAAATAATCGAAGCTGTTTTATCCAAAATTAGCAAATCGTCTTAAAACACATTCTTGCATATCACCGCGTGACCACCAAATAAAACCAGAGGCCCATATTAAGACATCTTCTTTTCCAACCATCTTCGTTTCTCTGAATCTTTTTGATCTTTATACAAGTTCTCCACACTAAAACCTTAATCGTCGATCAATCTTCGTCTTTGTCAAAAGACTTGGTTGATTGATCCCTTTTTTTGCACCATTCTCTCGCTGCCTTGCGGGTCACGTAATCACAAGGCGGTTGGGAAGAAAAAGAATTATCCAAAACGACGAGGATGAAGATACCTTGGGACGTACGTTATTCTTTAAGTGTATTGATTCTGTTATCATCAATTATTCTTCTTTCCAACGGCCAAGATTATGGAACTCCGGGAGAGGACGGAGGAGGAGGAGGAGCTGAACCGTCGCCTGAAATGGCTAGTTGCAATGGTATTTTCATGAGTTACAATTTTGGAAGCCGTGAAAGAGAGTACCCTCACGTTAAGAACGTGACGGCGCAATCCTGGTCGTTTACATCGACTGCGATGGTTGTAAACACAGGTAAAGAAGAGCTCAAAGGTTGGCAAATGTTCATAGGGTTTCGTCACAAAGAACTCATTGTTTCAGCTACCGGTGCGACTCCTATGGACGGTGATTTTCCTCTGGATGCTAGTAATGGAACCACGTTCATTGGATCGCCAATGACGGATTTGAAAACGTCTATAGAAACCGCCGGTGATTTTACTCAGATATCTACCAATATCGAAATCAAAGGAACTCTTTTTGGGGTTGCAAAAGGTGCCACGCCTATGCCAAGAACTATCAAACTCACGAATGATGGTTGGGAATGCCCTGCCCCTAAAAGAAAAGGTTACTAGTTCAAACTCAAAACGTGAATCAAGTTTTATGAGTCAAATCATTGTTAAAACGGTGAGTTTTTGTTATCTTGGGCAGGAGGTAGTATGCACGTTTGTTGCAGGAGAAACCCTAAGATCAAGGCCAAGGTCGGACCAAAGACAAAGTTTGCTCGGAGAAGGCACGGTGATTTGAACATAATCTACGATGTTCTGCAATCGTTTGACAGCAACTACTTAGCTCAAGTGACTATAGACAACGATAATCCGCTCGGGAGATTAGACCGTTGGAACCTAACATTTGAATGGATGCGAGGAGAGTTTATAAACACGATGAGAGGAGCTTACACTTACAGGAGAGATCCATCGGAATGTCTATACAGCAAAGCTGGACAGTATTACAAAGACTTAGATTTCTCTCAGGTCATGAATTGTCAGAAGAAACCAGCCATTTCAGATTTACCTCCTGAGAAGAAGGACGATGAGAAAGTCGGCAAGTTACCTTTCTGTTGTAAAAACGGAACTCTCTTGCCACCTATTATGGATCCTTTGAAAGCTCGATCTATGTTTCAATTACAGGTAATTGAGTAGTCTCCATTGTTGCAATAAGTTTTCGGAATTGCAGAAAATTTTAGGGTTTTGAAGTTTTTTTGTTTTCTCTTAACATTATTAGGTTTTCAAGATTCCTCCAGACCTAAACAGAACAGCTCTACACCCACCTCAGCATTGGAAAATCGACGGTGTTCTCAACCCGCAATACAAATGCGGGGCACCAGTTCGGGTCGACCCATCTCCATTCCCAGATCCTAGCGGTCTAAAGGCTGTAACTTTTGCGATTGCCAGCTGGCAAGTGGTCTGCAACATAACCAAACCCAAAGCTCAAGCTTCAAGATGTTGTGTCTCCTTCTCTGCATTTTACAACAACTCTGCGATTCCTTGCAACACTTGCGCTTGTGGATGTGACGACATCGATACCGATACTTGCAATGCTGATCGTAACCCGCTTCTCCTCCCTCCTGACGCTCTTCTAGTTCCATTTGATAACCGAACCCTAAAGGCTAGAGCTTGGGCTAAACAAAACCACATGCCAGTTCCAAAGAAACTTCCTTGTCCAGATAACTGTGGAGTCAGTATTAATTGGCATGTAAACACAGATTACAAAAATGGTTGGACCGCGAGGTTAACTGTTTTCAATTGGAGAGATTTTGCGTTCGAGGATTGGTTTGTAGCTCTTGATATGGGAAAGGCAAGTCCAGGATATGAAAACGTTTACTCTTTTAACGGAACACGAGTTCCACCAAACAATCGAACCATTTTCTTCCAAGGCTTGCCTGGTTTGAACTATCTTGTAGGTCAAGTTAACGGAACAAATCCATTAAAAGACCCTCCCGTGTCCGGTAAGCAACAATCTGTTATCTCCTTCACCAAGAAAAACATCAAAGGACTGAATATACCTGAAGGCGATGGTTTTCCTACTAAGCTTTTCTTCAATGGAGAAGAATGTGCACTTCCTAAACATTTCCCGAAGAAGAGCTCAGGACATAGACATGGTATCAGTGTCTTGATGTCTCTTGTTTTCGCAACATTCGCGGCTTTTGCACTAATGATGGATTAAGTAGTGAAGAGATCAGTTTTTCGATCTTCAATGGTGTTTTGATGATATTGATTAACAGAGGAAGGATCAAAAGGAGCAAATGTGGAGATATCTTTGTTATATGATCTGATCTAATGTGGTAAAAATATTGACAATGTTGTATTAATACTTTTGTTTGGTCTATAAAAGTATTAAAGTGTATGTTGTTAATTCTCTGGTAATCCCAAAATCTAGAACAGTTTTTTTTTGACACAAAGAAGATCTTTTCAGTCTTTTTGATTTGGCAATTTGTGAAATCTCTCTTCGTTCTTGAAAGATCTTTATCATAAAAACAAATAGTAAAATATAAAATCAAAGATTCGGAAGCAAAGTACAAAAGACATTGACAGAAGAAGCAAGTCACATGAGATTCCAAAACTGAAACATCTCTTGAAAACAAGCATTTATGCTTTGCTTAGAGTTTGAGAAAGACAATAAAAAGCTTCTCTGCAACAGTTACTCAAAAACTTATCACCTTTTATATAAACCCATTTGCATTTCATCAACACATTTCAAAACCTATACCACAATACACATTTCTAACCTTTCTTTTCCTCTTTTAAGAAATGGCCCAAACCCTAAAGAACATGATGTATCTTGGGTTCTGTCTTGTGTGTTTGCTAATGATCGCTAACAAAGCCTACGCTATAGAGTTTACGGTTGGTGGAGCCAAGGGTTGGACCGTCCCATCTGGTTCTCAAGTGTACAGTCAATGGGCAGAACAGAGCAGATTCCAAATCGGTGACTCTTTGTGTAAGTTCTTCAAACTGTACTAATACTATACAACTGCAGCCATAGTTTCTTTAACATAATGACATAAAACTTTACACAATCACAGTGTTTGTCTACCAACCAAACCAAGATTCAGTGCTCCAAGTCACAAGAGATGCTTACGACAGCTGCAACACAGACTCACCAACCGCTAAATTCACTGATGGCAAAACTTCTTTCAAGCTAGACCACTCAGGACCATACTATTTCATCAGTGGGAACAAAGACAACTGCAAGAAAAACGAGAAGCTTGTGATCATTGTAATGGCTGATAGAAGCGGTAACAAGAACACCACATCATCATCATTACCACCATCTCCAGCCCCAGCTCCCTCTGGAGAATCTGCTCCTTCTCCACCTGTCTCAGGAACCTTTGAAATGACCCCAGCACCTACGCCTACTACAGATCAAGAACCTCCAAACAATGGAGCTTCGTCTTCTTCATCCTTTGCCATTGCTCTTCTTGGAGCTACTCTAGCTTCCACTCTGTTCGTACACTAAGAAGTATCTCTTTTGTCTTCCTCTTCAATCAAGTTTGTGCAGTTGGTGTTTGTTGTTTGATTTATACCTTATTTGTTTCTCATGTAAATGAATAAAAGTTATACTTGTGTGTGTTTTCCAAAAAAGTTGGGATTTTTAAGTCTGAAAATTTGGTTCAAAGATGAGTAAAGTCTCAAACTTTAAACATAAATCATCAATTAATAGAACAAACTTCTCAGCAAATCCGTAAAAATGTTCGAGGGGAACTCGAAAACTCTCATTTAATCAACTTTTCTTTGGTGAATTCGAAAAGTCACTCAAATCTCCTAAAACCGATTAAATTAAAATTACAAATCAAAAAACAAACAAAAATTTGCTGAAAGTTAGGGTTTTTCGTCTTCTTCTCCTTCTACAGTTTGTCCATCTTCTTCGGTTTTGGGCATGGCTAAGTACTCGAGCGCAGTGACTACATCACTCATCGTCGGTCTCGTTGTTGCTTCTTCTTGAAGACACATTGCTGCTACCGCAAGCGCTTGATATAATCCTTTCACTGGGTACTTTCCTTCAAGCAATGGATCCGCCATTAAGGTGAATTTTCTCCTATCTTTGAACAATGGAGTCGCCTGCGCATCCAAGAAAAACCAAATCAAGAAACCAATCAAAGGGGTTTGTCAGTTCCAAGAAAGTGAAGCTTTTTGGCATACCCAAGTGACTAAATTCTGTTCTTCAGTTGGTTTCGAGGTGTCAATGACTCTTCTTCCTGTTATCATCTCCAATAATACGACTCCAAAGCTATACACATCTGATTTCACTGTGAGCTGTCCTGTAAGAGCATACTCAGGCGCACAATATCCGTATGTTCCCATCACTCTGGTCGACACATGAGTCTTTCCATCTGTCGGACCAACCTTAGCTAAACCGAAATCAGAAAGCTTTGGGTTGAATTCTTCGTCAAGCAATATGTTAGCGGCCTTGAAATCTCTGTAGATCACAGGAGGATCAGCAGTTTCGTGTAGATACTCCAGCCCTCTTGCTGCTCCAGCTGCAACTTTCATTCTTGTGTCCCAATCTAATGGCTTCTTCTTGTACCGAGCCAATTCTGAAGTAAAACAAAGTTACATGTTTGATGTGTGAAAGTATGAAAGTTATGGTGTTTTGTAATATATGTACCTAGAAGATGATCCTCTAAAGAGCCATTTGGCATATATTCATAGACAAGAATACGTTGATCACCATCTGCGCAATATCCGACCAAATTGACAAGGTTTTGATGATGTACCAGACTTAGCATCATGACTTCCACAAGGAACTCTCTGTTCCCTTGGTAACCATTCCTGTCTAGCTGTTTAACCGCAACTATCTACACATGAAAGAATCAGAATCAAAGCGTTGAACAGACTATGAAAGAGAGGTCTTCTTGGTAGTAGAAGTACCATTTCCGGGGATTCGATATGTCCTTTGTAAACCCTTCCAAACCCGCCTTCACCGAGCTGATTACCAGGGTCAAAGTTCTTGGTGGCGACGCATAGCTCTCTGAATGTAAAGATATGAGCACTGATGTTCCCTTTACCAAGTTTAGCTATCTCCTCGGATATGTATCTTCGCCTACTGCTATCTGCAGGTATGCCACAAATATGTTAAGCTTTATGGAATTAGAGAATGCATGTATATAATGAAAAGGGTATAAAACTGAGACCTGTTTTAAAAGAGATGTTATCAAATGTAGTTATAGTGTTCTTTGCATCAACGCAGTCTTTGATGCTTTGTCTCGATGATGATCGTCTGTTAAATCCTCTCTCAGACATACAACAGAACAAACAATCTATCTTCATTCTGTATATATGTATCTTCCTGGATAATGACTACAAGAAGATGATTGATAACTCGCAGTTCATGAATGTTCTTGAACCTAAAGGTACCGAGATAATTTTCAGACGAGTAGATTTCTTTTTTGTTATTTTGTAAGATGGGTAAAGGGGTTTGCTGACAAAATAAGAAAAAAAAGGTTTGGCCTTTCAAGAAACCAAAAATGAATCTGGTCTCTTTTGGCCTCAAAAGAAGAAGGAATGCACAAAATTGAGATATAAATTTTGACACTAAGATAGTCCTTCCTAATGTTTGATTGTTTAATTTTATTTTTCCTTTTCTCTTAAATTGATGGTTAAATTTAGCTGAAGAATCCATTGGAAGAGAGTTAAAGATCAGATAAGCTATGTTTATCTATTTACAAATTCCTATTTATATCATCTTCTAAGTTTGGAATCTTATAGAAATATTAAGAAGAAGAAATGATATTATATTAAACATTATTATTCATAGATTTACTTGCAGATACTGAAGTTGAAAAGTCAGTTACAAGAACGTAATACTAAATCGAAATAAATAAGAAGCTCACAAGAATCGCCATAGTTATGAATCCAAAGGGAATTTCTATTGCTTTTTCATCTGTCTTTGATGGTGTAGAAGCAGGAGACTGACTTCTTATTTCAGGCAATGGTGGTTCGTCGACATCTGACTCAACTAGTGATGGATATGGAGCTTCAGCTGGTGGAAACTGACTTGGATCTGCGAACTTTATGAGCTCACCGGTTTTATCCACACTCATTTCTGTGTAGCATTGGTTCTCTGCAATCAAATATTATCTCAGATTAGCTCAATTAAACTTAAAGCAAGCAAGAGAGGATAGAAGATTTTGTTTGTTTTTTGGTTACTTCTGTATCTTGCAGTGGTAGCTGGAAAGTCGGTGATGATGCCATCGATGTAAATATATCGCACAAAGGAGTCTATCTCCATTGTTGGATCCAAGAAGTGGTCAAATGGTTGAGATATAAACTCATTGCTAAATGTTTCAACGAAAACACGAAGCCCACTTGATTTTAGCCTTGAGACAACATTTGTCTCGGAATTAGGCAGGATAAACCCTTCATTGTAGGGGTAGACTGATTTCTTACTGATGACAATCGAGCCTGCGAAGTTCTTGATGTCTTTGATCGCTGAATCTGCTACATCGCGGATGTTTTCACTGACTCTATAGACTAACTGGTCATGATTCATTTTATTCTTCTCCTTGAACTTCATCAAGACAGCCTTATCAGTTGACTGGATCAGTAAACTTGTCTTGTTTTGTTGAGTAGTAGCTCTCTTTATTTCACAGAGTACTGCATCAACCACGTCTATCCCTTGATGTTCTGCTAAATACGCTGCGTTCTAAGAAAGGAAAACACTATATCAAGAAAAGAATCATGTGTTGTTACAATGTATACTCAAGATTTTGCAGAAGAACTCTCACCTCCACATTTATCAAGACTCCAGAGAGAGATCTGTAAAGTTTTGGTAGAGACAAGAACTCTGATAATGTAAGAAACTTTCCAGCGTTTTTGTTTCTTGGGTTTCTGAATAAAAGATAAACGCTTTGGGGATTCGAAATAGCAGCTTCAAAAAGGGGGAAAAAAACAAGACTTGTTATAGATAAGTCTTTATATTGAATCTTGAATTTAGTTTATAGTTTCATTCTTACGCTTCAAAGTTAGTATCTGAGACATGGTTAGGCTGAAAGTGTAGACTCCACTTTTCTGCTGAATCTCTGAAGCAACTGATGACAGATTTCTGAAGCTTGTTTCAATGACATTAGTGCTGTTCTCGAGATCTATGGAGCTCAAGCAAAACGGGATCTTGTCCTTTGACATCTGGACATTACAGTCAAGAATGTCAACTCCATCTCTCATAGCTTTCTCATATGCTAAGTCAGTACAGGCTGGGAAATCTCCACTCGCTCCATCCTTTGAAATGATAGTTATATTAGCTGCAAGATCAATCAGATCAGACTGCAATTAAAAGATGTAGAAATTTGATGTTATATTCTATGCCATTACCTTGCTCCTTAGCTCTTTTGGTGTCCAAATGAGAGAAGCATTCTATGGAAAGTAAACAAGAATGTTTCTGTCAAAGCCAAGTATGAAATGGTAACAGAAAGATAAAAAGGAGTTTTGTTTTACTTACTGATGGCTCGATATGGAGTCACCGGGAAGTCTGATAAGAAACCATCAACCGAGAAGTTTCCATTGTCAATGAAAGATAAATACTCAGCTGTTGGATCATAGCTGTAGTTATACGCAATTACAAAATCATTGGCAAACTCCGAGGCGAAAACTTGTAAACTTTCTTTATGAGCTTCAGTGACAAATGAAGTGTGGGGTTGCAGGTAAAGATCTGAACCTACAGGCCATATGTAAGATTTTGGAACAAGAACTCCAGATGAAAATGTCCTTATATAACTTAGATTCTTGGAAAGAGATCCATAAGATTGGTTGGTGAAGGGTTCTATCTGGTCTTGGTTCAGAAACCTAAAGATGAGTTTTGTCACAGCCGGTTTGACACTTTTTTGCATGCTCTTGAGAAAACTGATCTCTGGAGAAGATATGAACTTGAAGTTTACATGTCTTGATAGAGATACAACAGAGTCTCTCATACTCAAATTGTGTTTCGCGTAGGAAGTACTGTTCTAAAAAACCGAAAGGTAGAGGAAGAAGGTCGATTATGATCTTAAGGAGGAAGGTGTTGAGCTATAAAAGTATATATACATCATACCTGAATGTTTAACCATAGGCCTGAAGCTCCTTCTTTTGCTACTTGTTGAACAGTCTCTATTTCGAAATCTTCATCAAATCTATTTGTTCTTGAGAAAACATTCTGGACCACTGTTACAATCAGAAACGTTGCAGAGTTGTTAAAGTTTCAAAAGACTGAAAATTTTGATTCTAGATGAGGGACTCAAATGTAACTTACATCTCACATCAGAGAGATCCTTCCATGTGAAATCAAAAGAAAAAGATTCTGTCTGATTCACATAAATTTGCATGACATTAGAACCATTGTTAAGATTCAGATTTGGAAAGCATATTCCAACATCATCCTTTGTTAGTTGAAGATCACACCAGATTGTTACTTCTGGTGAAGTTGTTATATTCACCAACTGATATGCTTGAATACTGGAATCCGGAAATATACCAGAGAACCCCCCTCGAGCAATCACAGCCGGAGGTTTTCCTGACAAAAAAAAACACATCAAGAAAATGTAAAAAGATCAGAAAATAGAAAAAAGGTAAGAGAACTCTGTATCTAACCACTCAGTGTTTGCCAAGAACTTGACAAAGCAGTCTGTAAAATCAAGAACTTGATCAGAATCAGAAAAACTACTCTAGAGGATGCCATGGAAGGGGAGAGCTTTCAGTATTATTATCTTTTTGACAGAAGATGAATTGAAGAATAAGTGAATAATTTGATTATATGAGCTGTTTAGCAATAATCTAAGAATGGTAAACTTAGTTTGAAAATGTAATCAGATTCTGCAGTAGCATTATTTGCAATTTTACTAATTCAGTGAGAGTGATGTTGCTTTATTGAAAATGGGATCAAAAGAACTTATGTTAGCTGTCACCTTGTTTAAGTAAAAGACACTGGCATGAGAAAATTGTTTCCAAAGAGCTCATTGAGTCTCCACAAGGACCATATCATTTCAAGCATGAGAAAAAGAAAAACACATTTTCTTAAACTATGTGTCACCCACCACCTTCACCACTATATGCCACAACGTTTTCTCCAACTTATGCAAAAGAATCATATCTTAGCTTGGCTCCAATGAGGTGGCAGAAGAAGACAAGAAGAATTTGGGAGCTGCTGAGGCTCCTCTTTTGGGTAAGTGACGGGAAAGGATAGTTTTTTTTTTTTTTTTATAGTTTTTTTTTTTTTTTTGGTTGTTTATTATAGCAGGGTAGTCTCTCAGAGGGTAGTTGCATATTGTTCTTTCATTAGAGAGGATGGTGGGGTCGTTGTCTTTTTCTATTCGTTACAAGAAACACAGAAAGAGAAATAGATTTTCAGAAAACGAGAATCCTTATAAAAAAGTGAAGTTACAGAGGGTAAGAACATAAACAAAATATAACAAGGTAATTCTACATATACAGATATAAGGACCGTTTTACTGCAAATCTCATTTTATGGTTCTTTTTTTATAATTAAGGTTCCAAGAGCATTTTCCTGAGTTCTTCATTCCTTTTCTTCAGACATCCTGAGTTTACTAGAGAGTTTAACCAAACCTCATCAGACCTTGTTGGCTCGTCATCATCGTTCCTATGCCAGGTCCATAGCGCATGAGTTGAATTCACCATCTGAAGCTCCCCATGTCCAAAGCTTGCTTCCCTGAATACTGACCACTCTGGTGATGGATCTTTGTACCTGAAAGCGACAAACCATGACCCCTTTAAGATAAGCATCAACACTACTTTCATTATATAACAAGGGCACTCAAGTGTTGATTATATGATTGAGTTAGCTCAAGAATCTCAGACATTTAATATGAATGAGTATTGGTATGGACACACATGAGAGGATTCTTGTTCATAATTTACTTTTCAAAAATGATATAAAAAAACGATAGAACAGAAGTAGTTAGTTTGAGGAATTACTTGCGAGCCAGCCCTTCTCTGTTTCCTCCATCACCTATCGTTATGTGTACAGGACCACATGGATCTGATTTACCATTGTTGACACGTTTCTGTCGAGCAACACAATAGACTAGTTAATATCATTAAGAAACAAGAAGACAAGCTGACATATTTCTCTGATAAGTTCATACGAGAAGCTACACAGTTTAAAGCATACCGTGCGTTCATAAGCATGGACATGGCCAGTAAATATGATATCAACACCATTAGCATAAAGCAAAGGCTCCATTTCAGCCATCATCTCATCACCTTCATGTTGATGGGCATCATTACTGTTATACCAGGGTACATGGAAGAGGACTATTAGCCACGGAGTTCTTTCTCGGTCCACCTTTGAGAGATCAGCCTACACATATCAACTGCTGCTTAGACCTCCTGTGACAATCAAGAGAAATAGATATAACAAATGGATGACAGGTATGAGTTCTTACCTTTAACCACTTGTATTGATCTGAATACCGATCGAAATCTGTGTATGAACCAAGCATAATCGCATGGACACCCGCAACCTCAAAGGAATAATAAAGATTTGAATTTGACCCACTTTCTTGATACGGCATCTTCCACCTGGAGTTAAAAGACACAAATTCATCCACAATAAGGGGAATATTCTCTTTCTCATGGTTTCCTTGAGTCACCATCCAAGGTCTTACACTTGCCAAAGGCTGAACCAGCTCCCCAAACGTGTCCCACTTGTGTTGCATATAGTCAGCATAAGAAAGATCCCCGGGAAGTAGATGCACAGCATATTTGCATTGATCAATATGATCTAGAGTCGACTTAGTCCAACCGGTTTGTCCAAGATCCCCAGCAACTGCAAAAGTAATCGGGAACTGAGATGGGGGTGTTTTCAGATGAAACTCAGGTCCTTCTCCACCACAACGGTAATAATAAACAGTATCTGCTTCTAAGGGCCCAATGACAGTATGATGTATCTTCCCTGATCTGTAGAATAAATAGCTATAGGATGTGCTCTCTCCTTGACCTCTGTAAGAGTATTTTCCTGGCGATGTTCCATATTCAACAAAGGAAGGAGACGATTTGTCGCTCGTAACCCAAGTCACTCGCATATGTTTATCTCCGGCCAATGAGATATGCACCTGCAAGTATGAATCTTAGTATAAGAAACAGCCAAATAGGACAGAATCGATCTAAAAGAAAGAAAGAAAAAACAGAAACTTTGATGTTTCATAATCAATTGTATCATGCAGATAGTTATAATTGCAAGCAAAGCAAAAAGAATCTTCAGAATAAAACAACAGATTCATCTGAAAACAGTCTGAGAAGGACTTAAGGACATGAGCAAATGGGATTCTTTGGAGTCTGGAGTAGGAATTAACCCCAAAAAAATCGGATTTTGCGGAGAAAACATATAAAATACACACATGCAGTATATGAATAGACGCAGATCAGACCATAAAAACAAGATTTTTTGGAATTAAGAATCTCGCAAAAGAATCAACTTTACCTGCTCGGGTTGAGAAGAGGACTTTTGTTCCCATGGAAACTGCAAAGTTTGACGAGGTTTTGGTCGGACGTACTCATCTGCAGCCACAGAAGTAAAAATTAACACAAACAATGTTAGGAGCAGCAGCAGTAACAACCTCCTCCACTTTTCCATTGATCTCTAAATGTTCTCTCTCAGATTCAAGTGGGAACAAAAAAAGAGAATCTTATATCCACAAGAAGGTGACACTCAATGACTAAATTGCCCTGCTTATATCTCGTATGAATGTGTTGATTTTGATTTGAGATTGGATAAAAGAGTAATTTAGTCTGTTGTCTTCTCCAATTCCAATATTATTACTTTTTTTTTGTCTTGCCCTTCAAATTGTTTTGTTTTCTTTCTCTTTTCCCCATCCTCTTTTCTTTTTATTTTTTGGTCGACATCTTTTTTTTTTATTTTTCTACAAATTATTGATTTTTTTTTTTTAACGCAAATCATTCTTTTATTAGAATATTGATTCAGAACGAATCTGTTTATGTATTACATGAGATACAAAATTTTTTTTTTTTAACGCAAATCATTCTTTTATTAGAATATTGATTCAGAACGAATCTGTTTATGTATTACATGAGATACAAAAAATAATTAACAAGATTTAAAATCGAAGGCATTGCCCTTTTCAATAATCTATCTTCATTGTCTTGAATTCGTTGATCTTCCGGCCATAAATCATCATCATTGTACTTCGTCCAAAAATCCGGTGGTGCTTGCCTTTAGAATATTGATTCAGAACGAATCTGTTTATGTATTACATGAGATACAAAAAATAATTAACAAGATTTAAAATCGAAGGCATTGCCCTTTTCAATAATCTATCTTCATTGTCTTGAATTCGTTGATCTTCCGGCCATAAATCATCATCATTGTACTTCGTCCAAAAATCCGGTGGTGCTTGCCTCTTCATAGACATCTCTTGGCGCATTATAGTTGCACAACTGTCGTCGGTGGATTTATTATAGTGGAGTTTCTTGTCTTCACGTACCACAACTCCATATTCGTGTTGGCCATCAATTTCCTCCCTAAAATTCTGTGCATCCATATTCGTGTTGGCCATCAATTTCCTCCCTAAAATCCTGTGCACTCTCTTGTGTCTCTTCAATCTCATGAACGAGACAAAGTTCTTTTATGACTTCATGGAAGTCATCGGATAGGGAATATAATCCGATGAT
>CM071721.1:12201203-12214683 GCA_036630335.1 Physaria fendleri | reverse complement strand
CGATGACTCCAAATCTAAATACACACTTCGTCTTCTCCACCGCGATAGATTCCCTTCCGTTACTTACCGAAACCACCACCACCGTCTCCACTCCCGTATGCGCAGAGATACAGAACGCGTCTCCGCCATTCTCCGCCGCATTTCTGGTAAAATCACCACT
The DNA here is from genome assembly GCA_036630335.1 of Physaria fendleri. Lineage (NCBI taxonomy): Eukaryota > Viridiplantae > Streptophyta > Magnoliopsida > Brassicales > Brassicaceae > Physaria > Physaria fendleri. The sequence goes on along the minus strand of CM071721.1, from coordinate 12,214,523 downwards.
TCCTCTTCTTCCGATTCAAAATACGAAGTTACCGATTTCGGTTCCGATGTAGTTTCCGGTATGGAACAAGGAAGCGGAGAATATTTCGTTAGAATCGGCGTCGGAAGTCCACCGAGAGATCAATACATGGTGATTGATTCCGGAAGCGATATGGTTTGGGTTCAATGTCAGCCTTGTAAGCTTTGTTACAAACAATCCGACCCGGTTTTTGACCCGGCTAAATCCGGATCTTACACTGGTGTCTCTTGTGGCTCTTCCGTATGTGACCAGATCCAAAGCTCCGGTTGTCATTCGGGTGGGTGCCGTTACGAGATTATGTACGGAGATGGATCTTCCACTAAAGGAACATTAGCACTCGAAACGCTGACGTTTAGTAAGACGGTTGTTAGAAACGTAGCTATGGGATGTGGTCATTGGAATAGAGGAATGTTTACTGGAGCAGCTGGGTTATTGGGTATTGGAGGCGGGTCAATGTCTTTCGTGGGTCAATTAACGGGTCAAACCGGTGGTGCGTTTGGTTATTGTTTAGTTAGTCGTGGCACTGATTCGACTGGTGAATTAGTATTCGGACGTGAAGCTTTACCCGTTGGAGCTTCGTGGGTCCCACTTATTCGTAACCCGCAAGCTCCGAGTTTTTATTATATTGGGCTAATGGGCCTTGGGGTGGGCGGTATCCGGATTCCTTTACCGGATGGGATTTTTGATTTAACGGAAACAGGTGACGGTGGTGTGGTTATGGATACCGGAACCGCCGTCACAAGGCTTCCCACGGCGGCGTACACCGCTTTTCGAGATAGTTTTAAGTCGCAGACTGCTAATTTGCCGCGAGCTTCTGGCGTATCGTTGTTTGACACGTGTTATGATTTGTCTGGATTTGTTTCTGTTCGAGTTCCGACGGTTTCGTTTTATTTTACTGAAGGTCCGGTTTTGACATTACCGGCGAGGAATTTTCTGATGCCGGTGGATGAAACGGGAACGTATTGTTTTGCATTTGCGGCGTCTCCGACGAATTTATCGATAATAGGGAATATTCAACAAGAAGGGATTCAAGTTTCTTTTGATGGAGCTAATGGTTTTGTTGGGTTTGGTCCTAACGTGTGCTAAATACTCTAAATTATGTCTTTTTCTTTTTATTTAGTTTTGATTTTTGAGTTTTTAATAATTATAATTAGTAGTAGAGATTACAACAAAAATGTATATGTTTTTGACAACAAATTTTCTTTCTAATGGAGTCTATTATTATCTTTGGTCACTGTTTATCTTTTAGAGCACCAAGTCAAAAAAGTAATAAACAGAAAAAGGTTTTAAAAATGCAGAAATTTGATTAATCACCTTTGTGGTGAAGCGTGATGGCATTGGGGATTGAACCTTTTTTTTCTTTTAACAAAGTTTATATGAACAGTAAAAATTAAGATTTACTTGGCAACTAGCATCACATGCTCTTGTAAAAATGCTGTTGTAGTGGACTGAAGAAGCAGGCTTTGCCTTATGGGTGGGTACATTATTTCATGTCAGTCTTTAGGGTTTATACATATGAGTAGTACCTGACGGAGAGAGACCCACAAAAGCTGGAATTTTCATTCCAAAGTGATAGGCATCATTTAAAGCAACTCAATAATCTCTACTATTCACTATCTTTTGGTCTATCATTATCAATGGCATTATCGTGGACACTTATAACCTGAGATACACCTCTGTTCAATTAATTGCTTCCCAGTGTCCCATTTTCACTTTTATGGCATGATCATGAGCACTTACACCTTACACCTCTGTTCAATTAATTGCTTCCCAGTGTCCCATTTTCACTTTTATGGCATGATCATGAGCACTTATCACCTGGGCATTCGGACCCAGAACTTACTAGTACTAATATACAAGAATATAAATAAATAAAAAATGCAACTGAGGATCCCATTTAGATGGCCGAGAAATTGTAGGTTTGAAATTGTCAGCATAAAAATCTTCTTACACCTGACTTTTTTAACTTAGCCGTTGGATACATCGAAATTCCAACAAAACACAGTTACTTCTTTTCACACTGTAACTTGGAAAAAAGAATACAGAAGAGATCAAAATTGAACAGAGCACTAACCGACGAGAAGCACGTGCATTCGTTAGCAGTGATTCAGATGAATAATGTCTCTAGTGAAAATATATAATCAGAATATATAGATGAATAATGCGTCCAGTTAAAAATACAAAAGAGAAATTACTAAAGTGCAAAAAAAAAGTCATGAACAAAACAGGTCCCAGCGTCTTCTATGTTGTCCCCTTCATAGGTCAATTAATCAACACAAAAAGCTCCATCACTGTATCACACTAATCATTCATGGTCTTGAAGTTATACAGAAACACTGTATCTATCTATACTAATCTGGTTTCTCACTAATCAATCACTTTACAACATTAGTTCTTTCTCTAATCTTCCCACCTATGCTTCTCAGTCTTATGTTCTTTCATTGAAACAAACACAACATTAGTTCTTTCTCTAATCTTCCCACCTATGCTTCTCAGTCTTATGTTCTTTCATTGAAGCAAACCTAATCTTTTTAACTAAACATAGTTTAATTGAACAATTGAAAACACATAGAAGAGAGATTAGGAGGGATTCTAAAAGCATGCCTCAGGCGAGCTGAGGCGAGAGGCGAGGTGAGGCGACACGGTGGGTAAATTGCATAAGGGGAAGTAGGCGATGCAATTTGTTAAAAGCGGTCGCATCTGGCAGAGGCGTGGAGATGCGACACGCTGTGAGGCAACTGCCTCTAGCATAAACGATGTCGTATAGGCAGTTTTAGACAATACCTCGTACTAAAAATGGATCCTGATGAGGTGATTCATGTGACTACTCGATATTTTGGGGGGGGGTTTAAACTAGTTCATTAAATTTAGATTATTAAAAAGTGAAGAGGTTTTTAGGCTTTTGGTTGGATTTTTTTTTTAAGGCTATGGGGTTTTAGGTTAAAAAAAGAAAGAAAAAAAAATGACTTCAGAGGCGTTGGAAAGACGAGGGGCGGGGCGAATGCGACCATCCCCTCGCATCCCGCTTTTTAAAACCCAGGGAGGGAAACAAAAAGAGAATCACGAAGTATAAAGACTCTCCTAAATGTAAATGTTAAATGTAATGTGAACTCATCAATATACTAATTCAAACTAACCCTGTGCTGTGTACTGTAATCATTCAAATTTTAAAAAATTGCAACTTTTTTAGGATGCTCAAATTCATTATATAAATCCCAAAAAATAACATTTTCTTCTTTTTTCTGTCTACAAAATATGGTAAGACCTCACTGTCAATTTTTTTTGCCTAATGAAACTGTTCCATTTTTCCTTTTCCTGCTTATCCTTCTTCTGATTCAATGACTCTAGCCAACACATACTGCACCACAAATGAAATCACACAAACAACAATGACTCTAGCCAACACATACTGCACCACAAATGAAATCACACAAACAAATGATCAGTCGATGTAAACCTCACTGAATAACATATCATCAAACTTAAAACCTTAAGTATGATTAGTATCAACAATTGGGTTATGTAGCCAGAATCTGTAACTTGACAAGTGGTTGTGCATACGCTGCACCATGTTGGTATGTCCCCCCCCCCCTTCAAGAATAAACGGGTTCAAACCTTAGACCAACTTTGCCCAACTAATATAATGATGACACACAAGTTTGTCGAGTCCACTATATAGGCTAATCTTGGACTCCTATATAAGTAGCTAACTAGCTATTTAGTTATGCTGAAATGGCCATAAATGAAACTCTTCTGTGTTCCTATGAACACTAATCATTTCCATCTATCCAGCATCTTTGCATGAAAAGAAAGAGATGATATTACATTATACATCACATTTACTTCTCATCATAACACTAAGTGAAAAAGAGAAGACTCAGAAGATACTATACGAGTTTCCCCTACTATCTACCACAAAGAACAATGTTAACATATTAGGTAACAGTTCAGCTGAAGTGAAAAGCAGCAAGAGCTAGCAAGGAAACATTATTGCGATAATCTACAACCTATGAAAAATTTACAACAAACAGCCAAAATTGAGCTCTAGATCTATCACTATTGCAAAACAGATGCCTAACTTGAAATTCCAAGTTCCTTAAGCTACATGGCATCGATGCAGTGGCTCATATATCAACCTTACAATAGACAACCAAATTGCAGCCACACAGCCTATTACCTTTCAACAACAGCTAGTTCAGTGGCACAAAGACAACACGGAAATCAAACAAAATGTTCTCACTTCTCAACAGGGTAATATCAGAAGTCGAATAGAAGAAGAGACAAACCTCAATCTAAATCTTCCTGCCTGAACTCAAAGTTACCTCCACTGCCGCCAGTACCACTTCCAGGTTGACCAGGATCAGAACCAGAGCCATCTTGTCTCCTGAACGGCCAAGGAAGTTGAATACTAAAGCTCCTTGGCGTCTGCTGACCTTCGACCGATACTCCCCCATCTCCACTCCCCTGAGCTCCTCGAGTCCTGTTCTCATAATCAGGATCATCCGTAGGCAACTCGCAATTCCAGCCATGGAAGCAAGCAATCCTGATGAAACACATGCTTACAAGGCATCTGCTTAACATCACTACCATCCTCAAACTCATCCATACAAACAGCACACTGATTCATCTCCGAGTTCAACATATCCATCGTTACCTTAACAGTTGGAAGCGCAACAGCACACTGATTCATCTCCGAGTTCAACATATCCATCGTTACCTTAACAGTTGGAAGCGCCTCAATCGCTGATTTCGAAGCCGGAGGAGTTCCGTGACGGTTAGGATCATTCTCCGCAAGCTGCTGAATCAACTCCTCAAAACCAGGGCCAAAGAAGTAATCCCCAAAATTTCCAGGCAATCGGTTAGCTGAATCCGAAGGATGATTCTCAATCACGATCTGAACATGCCTACCGTTAGATCGCATATGTTGGAGATGATTATGAAGAAAAGATACAGGATCAAACGCATCAGAGTGAGGATTCTGCTGATTAATCGAAGAGCGAAAGAAGCTCGGGACCGGAAGTTGAGTAGGAGGAGGGGAAGAGCCGAACAAGAGAGGTAACAAGGTGGAGAAAGGATCATCCGCGAAGGAGAAAGGAGTAGGGTTTACGATGGGTTCTTCAAATTCTTCAAGAAACCCTTCGTTACAAATTGGACAAAAAGGATCGATAGATGAGGAAATTGTGATTGTGACTGTGCGATTGCATTGGTAACAGAAAAACATCTTGTTCGCCGTCGCTACGGCGGTGGAGTCAGTTGAGATTTCTGCGGAAGACATGACGGATTATGCGAAATTTCAGAGAAAGTTTCAAAGAAGAGAATCGTCGAGAAACGGAGATACTTATTTGGTGGCTGACTCAAAGTACCAATTATGATCACTGTATTTGGGCCGAGAAACGGAGATACTTATTTGGTGGCTGACTCAAAGTACCAATTATGATCACTGTATTTGGGCTACAGCCCATCAAGGCCTATGTATAGTTTTTAAATTTAATTATATTCTATTTTTGAAATAGGCAACTCATAAATATTTTTGTTGACTTTTCAAAATACAAAAGACTAGAAGTTTCCAGAGTTAATTATTAAAGATACTATAACAAAATATCATAAAAATATTCTATTTAAATAAAAAAAATTTCATTTTTCAGATTAAATTAATATTTTATAGTTAAGTTTTAATTTTTAAAACTAAATAAATATTTATCTATAATTTTTATTACAATTATTATTTATCTCAAAATTATAAAAACTAATGGTTTAATTGTAAAATAAAATTAATTGTTAAGATTCTCTATAGTATCAGTTTATAAAATAAATAATAATGATAAATAACTTTTTTATCAAAAAATAAAAAATAACTTAGTTTTCATAAAAAGACATTTATCATACTTTTCAGGATTTGTTGCAAATTATATAAAAAAAATATATATTTTTAATCTTTACATTTAAAAGGTTATATAACTTTTAAACAATATTTTATAAAGTTTATCTAAAATTAGTGTTTATTATTATTATCTATTTATAGTTAAGTTTTAATTTTTAAAACTAAATAAATATTTATCTATAATTTTTATTACAATTATTATTTATCTCAAAATTATAAAAACTAATGGTTTAATTGTAAAATAAAATTAATTGTTAAGATTCTCTATAGTATCAGTTTATAAAATAAATAATAATGATAAATAACTTTTTTATCAAAAAATAAAAAATAACTTAGTTTTCATAAAAAGACATTTATCATACTTTTCAGGATTTGTTGCAAATTATATAAAAAAAATATATATTTTTAATCTTTACATTTAAAAGGTTATATAACTTTTAAACAATATTTTATAAAGTTTATCTAAAATTAGTGTTTATTATTATTATCTAAAATTAAGTAAATTATAATTTTAGATAAATATCAATTTAAATAAATATTAAAATAAACTTTTATAATTAATCCGTGATTATTGATTAAACTTGATATATCAATCTGTTTTTAAACACAATGACATATTTATAATTAATCCGTGATTATTGATTAAACTTGATATATCAATCTGTTTTTAAACACAATGACATATTTGTCTATCTATCAACCATTTTGATTCTCCAGTAATATTATATAGAGTTGATTTAAATTTCTTGAGGTAGTCTTTTTATTGAATAAAGATACACTAAATTGTTAAATAAAAACAAACATAATCAATTTTTAAATATTTTGTTTTGTTTTAACTTTCTTTTGGCTCAAATTACAATTGTAACAAAGAAAAATTTAATAAGAAAAAGAACAGAGCAGCTTTCTTTAATCTTGAAGGAAATAACACATTTTTAACATTTCATCCTAATAATTATCACTTTCTCTCTTTTCAATTTTTCTCGTAACCCAAAGAAAAAACTTAAAACATTCATAATCATCATACAGACTTCTGTTGCATCTCAGCAGCACTAACATTAACAGCTTCATCAGGTATAAACCTTCCCCAGAACCAATGTGCTTTCCACACTCTATTCATCTCTTCAATTGGCACATTCTTAGTCTCAGGCAACATCAAGTAGATGAATATTGTCATCAAGAAAACAAAGACTGCGAAGAAGAAGAACAGTCCAAATTTCATGTGACATAACATAGTGAGAAAGAGCTGAGCCACAAGGAATGTGAAGAACATGTTGACCGCTACGTTTATAGCTTGAGCTGCTGATCTAATGTTTAAACAATATATATTTTTCAAATATTTAATACCGCACATAGTGCGGGAAATTATCTAGTTTTGTTTTGTTTTAACTTTCTTTTGGCTCAAATTACAATTGTAACAAAGAAAAATTTAATAAGAAAAAGAACAGAGCAGCTTTCTTTAATCTTGAAGGAAATAACACATTTTTAATATTTCATCCTAATAATCATCACTTTCTCTCTTTTCAATTTTTCTCGTAACCCAAAGAAAAAACTTAAAACATTCATAAGCATCATACAGACTTCTGTTGCATCTCAGCAGCACTAACATTAACAGCTTCATCAGGTATAAACCTTCCCCAGAACCAATGTGCTTTCCACACTCTATTCATCTCTTCAATTGGCACATTCTTAGTCTCAGGCAACATCAAGTAGATGAATATCGTCATCAAGAAAACAAACACCGCGAAGAAGAAGAACAGTCCAAATTTCATGTGACATAACATAGTGAGGAAGAGCTGAGCCACAAGGAATGTGAAGAACATGTTGACCGCTACGTTTATAGCTTGAGCTGCTGATCGAAGAAAGGTATTCTAGGGTTTAGGGTTTGGTTTTACCTGAGAAATAAGCATCTGGATACCTCCTTGGAGGAACAAAACTCTTCTTCCAAATCTATCTACTGTGAATACAGAGACGAAGGTACACAAAAGCTCGATTATACCAGTTACCATAGCTGATAAAAGCGCGGCTTTACTACCAAACCCTAAGGTTTGAAACAGAACAGGAGCATAGAATGTAATGACATTGATTCCAGTAAGCTGTTGGAAAAACGGAATGAAACAAGTCATGATCAGTTGTGGTCTGTAACGAGGAAGCAAGATGTTTTTCCATGGATGTTTCACTTGTTTAGACTCTTCACTTGCATCAATAAGATCTTGAAACTCTTCTTCTACTTCATCAGTTCCTCGGATAGATTTAAGCATTGTCCTTGCGTCATCTGTGTAGCCACGTTCGATAAGTGAGTTTGGAGTGTCGGGAAGGATTAAAGCTCCGATCATGATCATTACAGCAGGGACACAAGCTAATCCGAGAGAGATTCTCCATCCGATGTTTCCGGCCAGCTGTGCGGTGAAGTAATTGATGATCGTTGCGACCACAATACCGAAGATGATTGCTACTTGAAACCCATTGTTGAATGCTCCTCTTAGATTTGGAGGCGCCATTTCTGATAGATAAACCGGTACAGACTGTAACAAAGAAACAAAAACCGGTTATCTAAACCTCCATTATTGCGTATGGAACAAGTTATAAGACGTTTTTTGTTTTTTAAACATCCAAGAAGTTCAAGCCCGATAGCCGAGAACATGTTAAATTCATATGAATCCCTCTCAGCTGGGGCGATTCGAACGGGAGCTTCCTAGAGACATATACTAATAGAGCTAGCACCATCTGGTAGTTAAAAACGTTTTTAGAACTTACTTGATTGGCGAATCCAGCACCATCTGGTAGTTAAAAACGTTTTTAGAACTTACTTGATTGGCGAATCCGACTCCAAAACCGAGCAGAATACGACCAATGAGAAGCATAGCGATGTTTTGAGCAAAGCCGTTAAAAGCAGAGCCGACAAAGAAAGTGAAACCACCGAGGAACATGGACCATTTCCGACCGAAAACTCTAGTAATCGTGGAGGCGAAAAGAGAAGAGACCAAAGCCGCTAGATAGAGAGAAGAAGTGAAGAGAGTGAGAAGCTGACTATCGAATCGACAGTACTCGTTCTCGTGTGCACCATTCTTCTTCCTGTGAACGGCTCGTTCTCGTGTGCACCATTCTTCTTCCTGTGAACGGCAGGGAAGAACTCTATCAAGAATGGGTCCATTGAAGTTACCCCTCCTGCAAGCAATTAAAAAAAAAAAACCTAATTTACTCAACCGGATATTTCCAAAAATAGATCAAAGACGAAGAAGAAACTGAGATGGTAAAGAACCTGAGATCCCGAGATCGTATCCGAAGATAAGACCACCAAAAGCACCGATGAAACATGTTACGAACACTTTTGGTGTTAGTTTGTAGTTATAATTCCGAACTCCCGGCGTTTGACTGATGAATCCACCGGCCATTTCTCAAATTTGCTAAAACGACGGATTTGACTTCTCTTATGTCTAAACCAGAGAAGATCTTGTTCTTCGTCTTATCTTTGTCTGAGATAATTAGTAGATCTAGTTAGAATTCAGACAAGAATTTTAAAATGTAAGAAGAGATTTGAAATTGAAAAATGGAAAAGAAAAGTAGTGAATTTATAAAGGATTTTGGGTCAAGAAAGGAGAAATTAACTGTCGGCTGACTTTGAGGTAGGAAGAGAAGAACAGCTGTTCCTTGTTCTTCCCCCACTTGCCTATTCCTCTGGATCTTATCTACTTCCACAAATCTCGTGTCTTTTTCAGCTGTTCCTTGTTCTTCCCCCACTTGCCTATTCCTCTGGATCTTATCTACTTCCACAAATCTCGTGTCTTTTTCTTCTGTTTTTTTAAAAATTTTTTTTTTTAATTATCACCTTATTAATGACGAAGTAATAATGTTTACGACATAATTACGAATATTATTGATTATTTGACTTAAAAAATAATAATAATAAATACTCCATAAAGTGACAGATATTATGGTATTAAATGAGTAAACGCCCGTAAAACTCGGTCAATTGCCAGAAAAGACCGTCTACTATTTTTATAATATTATTATTCTTTTTGTAATTAAATTGCCAGAAAAGACCGTCTACTATTTTTATAATATTATTATTCTTTTTGTTATTATTTAAGATAAGATTTTGAATCTATTTTCTTTTTTGATAAATCTATTTTCAGCTTTACGACTATAAAGGTAAATTTTAGTTATAAAATTCAAACTTTTGAAACTAAAAAAAAGTGGTCCAGTCAGTATCTATCCAATAATCCAAAATCTGAGGCCATTATGTAACTTAATGACTTTTTACCCGTGACATAAAGGCTCTTCACTCACATGCATGTATTTATAATCAATGTAAATATTATCCACGGAATGGGTTAAGATTTGATGATAGTATTTAATTAGCATAATAAACGTCAAATTGTCAATAAGATAATATTTGTATGTCAGAGGATATTCAAACAATGTACACTAAAACAGTTGTACCTGTGGGCTCTATTGATTACGAAGTTGAGAAAAACTAAGTTGACTATCACTATTTTTTCTATATATTTATAAATAAATAATTTTTCTTCAATTATACGTAGTTATATACAGTACTTTTTTTGTTCGTAATCTTACGTTTGCTTTACACTCTTTTAGTTCACATTTAAAAGTCAAAAGTCGTCGTTACGTTATTTTCACGATGTTTTTGAATTGAAGGTTTTTTTTTTTTTTTTTGGCATTTATATAAATGAACATTTGCTCTCTGCTGAAATAAAGATAATAAAAATAAAATAAAAATAGTATCCTGACAAAACAAAACAAAAAGTAGTAATAAAGTAAAATCAGACAGCAAAACATAAAGAGAGAAACAACTTTGGAAAAGAGAGCTAAATATTTGTACATGTAAAACCAAAAACAGCAAAAAAAATTAAAAAATACAAATTCTTTAATAACCAATTCATACTGAATTCTATATGCTTTTGTTTCAAGATAGCAAAACTAGATTATTCAATATAAAAAAAGGTATTTTAACAAAAAAACAAAAGAAAACAAAAAGAAAAGTCAGATTGAGAATATAAATAAATTGGAAATTTTCATATTGTGAAAGGTCACTTGATGCCCAACAAACACGCACCGTTGAAAATATAATCTATTTCATTATCAAAACTATCAAGTAAGGTGTCACATCTGTCGAAAACATTATTTAGTGTATCACCCAATGCTTCACACCAAACTGAACCATAACCAAAACACAGCAAGTTTGTTCCTACATTACAGCTTTTTAACTATCTTTTGAATGTGTACCAACTTTGTTGTTACCTAATGGTTTTATCTTATATGTGGTGAGCCAGTAGGTAGGTGAGAGCATCTTTTTGCAACTTGTCGTTATTACAAACCCAAGATCCAGTTGAAGAACCGGATGTCATTGATTTAGGATTCACATTAACTAAAGACAAAATCTAATTCCTTTTCTGGATTGTCCAATGATAAAGAAGAAGACAAGATGATTCATGGATAGATTGGGAAGATAAACTTCATTTTCCGCCTGAAGTAAAAGAATATCTCAAAGCATAAAAGAGACTTGGTGCATTTAGAAATCACCATCACTGAGATATGTGATCCAGCGTGTAAAGGAATGTGCTTGAATTATGGTGCAAATCTGAATAAGAGGAAATGTGATTGTAGAGAAGAGAAAGATGAAGGATCTGGACTTTTTGGAAACCTCAGAGAGCAAATGCAACAAAGGAATGCCTGAGGAACTAAAGCTCAAAACAATCTCTAGTTAGTGGCACAACAATTCAAAATCAGATGTACCCTAATGTTCATCTCTTATGCACAGAAGTTGTAGTAGCTACTAATCTTGTCTTACGCTCTTACAGTGGTCATGTCTTCGACTTTGAAGTGTGAGATGAAAGCTATTTGAAACACCAGTACTAAGTAAATTCACTCAATCATTGGCAGGAAATGCTAAAGCAGATTATATATATTTTAGAGCATACACAGAGTAGCAGATGTAACAGTTACATATGGATTGATAAATCTCATGGAGACCTTCCAAAATCAAATCATAGAGAGACAAGGAATGGGTTGCTAAATAAAAACAGAGTTAAAGAGAGTTAAGTTACCATTTGACTGCTCCTGTTGTCCAGAAGAATGTAGATGCAAATAGCTTTCATTTCATACAGCTCTCTAGTTATCCTCAGTGAGCTATCCTTCCCCCATTAATTGAAATCTTTACTCAAGTCTCAACAAACAAACTGATTTTGTTCTGATCACTCAGCAGCTTACGCAAGTAGCTGTTTGGAAGCAACATCTTCAGCTTCTAAAGGTTGTAGGGGACTAGAATTGTCACCTTCTTTCTCTGGACTTTGTTTCATCATATCAATGTCTTTCGCATCTGCTTCTCCTGGCACCTTGGGATCACGTTCTTCATCCTTTCCTTGCACCGACATTGCATCATATTCTACTTGTTTTACATCTGACAGTTTATCAACATCTTCCTCTTCACCATGAAGAGCTCGGATCAAATCATCCACGCTCCTGTCAGTTTGCCCCTTTGTCTGAACTTCTGAATATGATATTGTATGATCTTCGGTTTTCTTAGGTGTATCAAAACCAGACGAAGCTTGCAAATGTGAACTGGATGGAGGTAAAGATGTTGAATCACCCAACCAGACGAAGCTTGCAAATGTGAACTGGATGGAGGTAAAGATGTTGAATCACCCAATCCTTTGGTGAGGCACACATATTTAAAAACAAGCTGCTTATAATTGTTTAAAAGGCGTTCAACATCTCCTATCCTCAGATCACCAGCACTGGCAAATAAGTAAGGATATTCTTGAAATATTTTGTTTGCTTCAGTGTTCTTCAAAAGCGTTGCAGCACCCTTAGTTTCCAAATCTGAAATGGATTCCACTTTCTTCATTGGTAATTCACTGTTTGAATCCATTATTTCACTGGTCCCAGAAAGACTATCGGACGATCTTGATTGGGAGAGAGTGGTTTCTCTCTTGGGATTCAGAATAAGATTTTTCTGAAGAGTGGACTCATCACGAGGTGGTAGTGCGGTGCTGTGCTGGCTACCAAGACCAGAAATTCGTGCCCGTGCAGATTCCATGTTCTTTTCAAATTCAGCTTCATCCATCGAAAGGGATTTTGCATCAATATTTGAGATGAAAGACTCTGCAGAGAGTATGTTTGTGAAGAAGTATGCAGCTTCACCAACAAGTTTAGATTCACGCCTATATCTTTGTATATACATCAAGTTTGAGTGAAGTTGTGGAGGGTTAGCCTGCAAAGAGAAAGAACAGAATGAGTATTAGTACATGTATTTGTACAATCCGAACATAAACTTACACTACAAAATACAAAATCAGAAACCCGTATGCATAAATCATTCAAATACTTTTCTCCGTACCTTTATTGTAACATATATCAAAACAGGAAGAAATTCATCCGCGCCATGTGCATTCCCATTTGAA
>CM071721.1:12187680-12198745 GCA_036630335.1 Physaria fendleri | reverse complement strand
TAAACTCTCGAGAGATCTTGTCTCGAGTGAAACCTGACTAACCTGGAGTAATCTGGGTGCATCAACAACCTTCAGAGGACGGGGAAATCCTAGACAAACGAGAAGACCAGAACAATACGACACACTCAGAAAAACATCTACCAGAGAGAGATAACAGACCTGGATAAGAGATTCAACTGGCTGGAGATTCGAAATTAACTCAACTCAACCGACATTGACGCCATGAACGGAAGAGAAAATAAGAAGAAACGACCGAGGACAGATGCGAGAGAGACCAGTGCGAAACAAGGCTATCTTCAAGCCAAGGAGATCAACACCAGGAGTCTCGAAGCAGAAAGCGTCGCCGGAATCTTCAAATCGGAAAACCAGATCTACGAGTGATGGCGAAGGAGCTCTGTCAGATGGCTATGGTCCGGCAAATCGTCACAAAGAGGGTTGCTAAGAAAACAAAATAGAGAAGCCACCCCCTCCACACACCGACGAGGACCGCCGTGGCAGAGAGGGTGAGAAACGGCGGCTTTAATGGAGCTTCGAGTTTGGCGAGAGAACTTGTGAAAAAATCGCCGCTCGTAAAGAACACGCGCCCCATTTTATGTTTCTTTTGGTACCTTTGTCAAGAATTTGTGAAGTGCCTTTTTCTTTTTGGCAAAAAGTTCTTGAAGTACTATTTTCTAAATTTTTAAAGCGAGCCAAAATTTAGTTAAGTCAATTATTAGACAACAACAACAAACTTTTGTTTTTCTTTTTTCTCAAGGCAACAACATACTTTTCTTTCGTACCAATACAATAACATAATACCCAAAATAAATTATTTTATCAAAATATCTAGCTAATTAAGGCCTATATAAGTTGAGAAAGAGAGGGGAAAAAACCATTACTAATTTTCTTCGCCTGTTACATTTTTGAAATAAAGAAGACACAAGTGAAAGATCAAATTAAGAAGATGGGAGTTGGTGGAACATTAGAGTACATATCAGAGCTAATAGGGAATGGAGGAAGCCATAGCTATGGTAAGAGGAAGAAGAAGAAACAATTTCAGACAGTAGAGCTCAAAGTTAGAATGGATTGTGATGGTTGTGTCCTCAAAATCAAAAACTCTCTTTCTTCCCTCAAAGGTAACTAACTTCATTCTTTATAAATCAAAAATTTTCTTTTGTATTGCTTGTTGTAACATTCAAAATGTAACGTAAAAACTTTTCAGGAGTGAAAACAGTGGAGATAAACAAGAAGCAACAGAAGGTGACAGTGAGTGGCTACGCGGATGCGAACAAGGTGTTAAAGAAGGCTAAAGCGACGGGGAAGAAAGCCGAGATATGGCCATATGTACCATATAACTTGGTGGCTCAGCCGTACATAGCTCAGGCTTACGACAAGAAAGCACCGCCTGGTTACGTCAGAAAAGTGGACCCAAACGTCAACACCGGGACGATGACCCATTACTATGATCATCCTTCTTATACCTCTTTGTTTAGTGATGATAACCCACCGGGACGATGACCCATTACTATGATCATCCTTCTTATACCTCTTTGTTTAGTGATGATAACCCTAATGCTTGCTCTATTATGTAATTGGTTTAACTTCTTAACTAATAAAGGGATAATGTATTTATAAATATGGGTAAAATTTGGTGTTTGTTGTCTTTTGGGGAAATGATTTTGTCTTCTTTTCTTTTGCATGTGCTTCTTGTTGGTTTTTCAAGTGAAATGTTTACTATTGTTAATAATTAACCATTGTATCACCTCATCAATAGGATATCACAAGTAAGTATTGTTTTTTTCTTTTGCTTCGTATCATTGGAATGCATAATGGAAACAAGTGTACATTTGAAAAAAATTAGACAGAATACCATGTTTTTGTTTTTTAGACTTTACACAAAATACCATGTTTTCAAAAATATGGTATGGACCCCACAGTTTTTGGACAGTTTTGCCTTTTCACAGTTAATAGAAATATTGTGGTCTACATTTCGCTTGTCCTTCAGAAGATGAAATTGCGAATTGTGGACAATGTGTATTCTGTTAAACGCGCATTTTAATCATTTAAGACATAATGCGATCGTGGACTATTGTATTTTGTTAACCGTGGAAGGGCAAAATTGTCCACAAACCGTGGGTTTATACCATGTTTTCAAAAGTATGGTACCAAGTCCACACAAAAATGGTATTTCTTGCAAATACATTTTTACTTTTTGTGATATTTACAAACTTACAAAGCAACAGTAAAGATCGATTATTGTCAGCTTTGTAGTTCGGAGGTCGGAAGTTTTACATTTTCCAGTATGCATAGTGATTAAAGAGTAAGATTTAAAAGCAAAGCGAACCATCTTTCTAACTTAATAGTTTCAGAGAGTAGCTTTAGAGAAACTAGAAAGGCCCCGTTTGGTTCTCCATCCAAATGATCCATTTGGGTGGAGATGATTATTGATGTTTGTTTAGTAACAAATATGAATCATTTGAATGACTTTTTGAGATGAATTTTTTGAATGAATCATTTGAATGGATATATAAAATGACCAAACAAACAAAGAGATAGAGAGAAAGAATTATGGTTTCGTGTTTTTGGTGAAAAATTAACGGTTTAATAATTTTTGTCGAAAAATTGTGGTTCTGTAATTTTTGGCAGAGAAATTACGGTTCCTTAATTTTTGCCGAGAAATTTACTGTTTTGTAGGTTTTTGGCGAGAAAATTATCGTTACATAGTTTTTGCCGAGAAAATTACGGTTTCGTAGTTTTTGGCAGGAAAATTACGGTTCCATTGTTTTTGCCGAGAAAATTACGGTTTCGTAGTTTTTGGCGGGAAAATTATGGTTTCGTAATTTCTGGTGAGAAAATGTTTTTGCCGAGAAAATTACGGTTTCGTAGTTTTTGGCGGGAAAATTATGGTTTCGTAATTTCTGGTGAGAAAATTATGGTTCGGTTGGTTTTGGCGGGAAAATTACGGTTTCGTAATTCCTGGTGAGAAAATTATAATTCGGTAGGTTTTGGCAGGAAAATCTCAGTTTCGTATTTTTTTGTAGGAAAATTACAGTTTCGTAATTTTTGGTGAGAAAATTATGGTCGTGTTTCTTTTTTTGACAGAAGAAAATATTCTGAACGAGAATATATTTAAGCATTTTTTGCAAAAAATATATGTTTTTGTTTTACGAAGAAAATATTGTTTTTGTTTTACGAAGAAAATATTCTGAACGAGAATATATTTAAGCATTTTTTGCAAAAAATATATGTTTTTGTTTTACGAAAAATTATATTTCATGTTTTTTATTGGAAATTTGTGTTTTTGTGTTTTGACGGGAAATAGTGTTTTTGTATTTTTTTACGGAAAATAATATTTTAGAATTTAAAAAAACTATTTTCAATTTGATATATTTATTTTTTTTTTAAAAAATTTAAAATGGATCATCTCCATCCAAATGATCCAATTTGGATCATTCAAATGAACTTCAAATTTTAGCCTAAATTTTAATATTCATTCAAATGATCCATTGAGATGGACCATTCAAATGATTGATTTTTGATGCCAACCAAACAAACATAATCATTTAGATGGACCATTTAAATGATTCATTCAAATGGATCATTTGAATGGATATACCAAATGGGAGAAACAAACATACCCAAATTCAAAATAATGGAGAATAAGAATTATGTTTCTCATCGTCTCAGTGTGTGTTACAAACTCGATTTTATATGACTCCCGCTCTCAAAAAACCATCTTACAATTTCTCTTAATCTTAATTCTATACCGATAACTGAAAAAGAGCTGAATTCACCAGATATATATACACATTTTTTTGTTTTTTTATGAAGTAGAAAAATATATTATAATAATGGAAAAATTGCCCAATCAGGCCTAAACAATACGTAATAAAGAAATCAACAGACTGAATAGCATACCTGTGCTAATACATATCCAAACAGTCGATCTGTTAAGTCTGTCATACATGTACAGTCTACAATTTCGTTGACCCATTAAATCTGGTTAAACTAACGGGTTAAGGTATTAATCCGTCATTAAAACTGTTAAATCATAAAAACGACGTCGTTTTAATTATTTCAAAAATTATAATTGCAAATTAACTCAACATAACGACAAAGTGAAAAAGGGAAAAAATGATTTTAGGGTTCATAATTCCTCCTAAAATCAATTTCAATTTCATTTCCTCCTAAGATTGATTTTAGAGTTCATAATTCAATTTCGTTTTCTCACAGAACAAATCGATTGATGTCGCGTAAGTAACCGAAATTGGGTTTGAATCCTCGTTTCACTATTTTATAGTTTATAAAAAAAAGCATGGTCAAATTTATTCATGGAGCACCAATCTGCTCAATGAAAGTAACTCAGTGGAGTAAGCCTTACACAACCACACAAATTTTTAAGCTGGACACTTTCTTCACCATGAGGGATACATGTGTTTTGCAAAAATAAACATCCTCTATTGTTAGAGCAGGTTCATCGTTAAAAACTGACTGCAAATAAATCAATGAACTTGAAAAAATAGCACTCGAGAATCAACATTGATCAATTGATAAAAACATATGTTGTATCAGCTGAACCAACCTCCCACATCTTTGGACTGGAAGACAGTAAACAGGATTTTTGCCAAGAAAATTATGATTGAGTGTTCCACCGTCCTTAGGAAGCATATGTTGAAAAAAATAGAGGAATCCTTGATGTTGGAGACATGATCTGTGTAAGACGTATACCATAATGTCTTACACACAACTTGAAGTAGTCGCTGTCCTTATCATACGTAGTGTACAAAAGAAATATGTGGTCAGGGGATATCTCTAACATCTCTTCATAAGCATAACCTACAAAAGAGAGGCAAAATTGTTGATTTTGTTTGATCGTTCCAAGTATAAGAGTCTCATATTTGCTTATTTACCTCGAAATCTCGCAGCTTCTGCTCAATCCTCTTACCAGATGTAAATCAAAGCCAACAGCAGGAGATTCTTTTGAATTGAACTCCTCGTGGAAGCTCGCTAGCCTACTACACAATACTGCTTCCATTTTTCAACTCTTCTATAATAAAATTTAGGAAATGAAATTGAAATTGAAATTGATTTGGAATTATGAACCCCAAAATCAATTTTTCCTTTTGTTGAGTTAATTTATAGTTACAATTTTTGAAATTGAATTAAAACAGTGTCGTTTTAATGATTTAAGAGACTCATTGACGAAATAACACCTGTTAGTTTGACCAAAATAAATGGGTCAAGAAACTGTAGATTGGGTGAGTCATGTACATGTATGACGGACTTAACGGATCGACTGTTTGGGTA
Organism: Physaria fendleri; assembly: GCA_036630335.1. Lineage (NCBI taxonomy): Eukaryota > Viridiplantae > Streptophyta > Magnoliopsida > Brassicales > Brassicaceae > Physaria > Physaria fendleri. The sequence continues at coordinate 12,193,459 of CM071721.1, read as the reverse complement.
TGTATTAGCACGGATATGCTATTAAGGATGTAGTTTGCATACTTCATATTGTTCAGGTCTGATTTGGCCGTTTTTCGTTACAACAATCTGCACTTGTTTCCCGTAAGTCAGATAGAACATAGTCTCTCAATTACAAAGAAAACATGAAAATTCTATCTTTTAGTTTTCCTTTGAACAATCCCTTAGACTCTCTTTCGACTCTAAATTTTTTGTTTTGCCAAAGAGGTATGTATAACACCCTACACGTCTTCTATTTAAGGCCACCCTGATTTCTTTAAGTTTCTTTTTTCTCTAAATTTGGTATGTTCAGTAAGTAGAAATCTCTTCTTTTACTAAAGATTAACTAGGTTGCTGACGTGCAGGTTTGTTTATCACATCTAGACCTCATCACATATCTTTACTATTAATCACAAGAACAACAGTCAAGCAATCAGCACAACAGGCACACACACATAGGCAACAACCTACACCTCACACTCGTCTAGACTTAACACTAGACGCCAAACTTTCCATACCTTAACCTACCCCTCTGGGTTTTATCCGGCACAGTAGAGCCGACATTGCTGAGTAACACCTAGTCAACACAGCAATCCCGTCAATACTGCCTGGAGGAAGCCCAACCTCTAGTTTCCAGCCCTGGCTCTGGGAGCTAACTCTCCCCCGTTAGTCCCTTCCACCAGTTTGAGCAGTCCCCTCTTCCCAGGCAACCCGCTCTGCAGCGATCCGCATTGAAGCCAGGGCGATCGTCCTCTCACGGTGATAGAGAAGTCCTTCTGCGGAAGGGACTCCACCTATCCCATTACCGGTAAGGCTCGTGAGCCAATACCGAACTCCAGCTACCCCGCACTGCAGGCCACCCTTCTGCCCTTCAGGGGAGACGTACGATTGCTCCCCGCGCGTACCTCCGCGGTTGGCCTCCACCATATCTGTGGATCATCATAGCATCTCAGCTACACTCCAGTAACTGCACACCATGCGTTACTCTACCTGCAATTTAGTCACACCGACTACCACCACTTCTTCACCGCCTAGTCTTACTTTATCTAGACGTCTACCCCGCACACAACAGCACAACCAACAGTTCTAGACTCACTAGAACTACACACGACGACACCACACTGCTTCCTAGTCTTTACAATGCTAGGAAATACCCGCACAAGCTAGACAGGCTATCAAGCAATCACCAACAACAAGCAATGCGTATAACAGACAGTACAAGCAATCAACACAACACAAGGGTTAGAAACAACTTACCTTCCTTTTCCTTGTTATCACACGAAGGGATTTATAGCCTTAGACCACACAACATAGCAAGCCATACTTAGGGTTATAGCAAACAATTTCAATCAAGCTTAAGCAGCTAAGCACACAAACAACAACACCCGCAAGCCTAGATTTCATCTAATCTAGCTAGCGTACAAACACGTTTAACACTTTGTAGTCCCCGGATTGATAGCTAATTTAGATTAGGTAGAATCGTTCGCCGTGAACAAATCCGAAAGACTACCCGCATCCCTTAGAATATAAGACTAAGGACACCACAAACACACACCAAGCAATCGACAAGCAATTAACAACACAAGAGTTCTAGGTAATTCATACGCAACCCTACTTCTCATCTGAACCAACCTTAACACCTCAATCTAACAAGCATCTCAGCTACACTCCAGTAACTGCACACCATGCGTTACTCTACCTGCAATTTAGTCACACCGACTACCACCACTTCTTCACCGCCTAGTCTTACTTTATCTAGACGTCTACCCCGCACACAACAGCACAACCAACAGTTCTAGACTCACTAGAACTACACACGACGACACCACACTGCTTCCTAGTCTTTACAATGCTAGGAAATACCCGCACAAGCTAGACAGGCTATCAAGCAATCACCAACAACAAGCAATGCGTATAACAGACAGTACAAGCAATCAACACAACACAAGGGTTAGAAACAACTTACCTTCCTTTTCCTTGTTATCACACGAAGGGATTTATAGCCTTAGACCACACAACATAGCAAGCCATACTTAGGGTTATAGCAAACAATTTCAATCAAGCTTAAGCAGCTAAGCACACAAACAACAACACCCGCAAGCCTAGATTTCATCTAATCTAGCTAGCGTACAAACACGTTTAACACTTTGTAGTCCCCGGATTGATAGCTAATTTAGATTAGGTAGAATCGTTCGCCGTGAACAAATCCGAAAGACTACCCGCATCCCTTAGAATATAAGACTAAGGACACCACAAACACACACCAAGCAATCGACAAGCAATTAACAACACAAGAGTTCTAGGTAATTCATACGCAACCCTACTTCTCATCTGAACCAACCTTAACACCTCAATCTAACACGATCTAGCATGATCAACCTTCAAAAATCAATATCTAACAACTTCAAACAACGCCCAAATCAGCAAGAAACTAACATACACCAAGATCTAGGGTCCTAGGCAATTTATACGGAAACCCTAATCTTATCAAAATCAACGTATAAACACAATAGCCCCAAGACAAAGATCAAACTACACATGCATCATGATCCTAGCCCAAGGTCAAACTTATCAACCAAAACCGTGCACTAAAAGAAAATAAAAGAAAGATCCCACTCACTAAGGGTTTTGATCAAACTTGCAAGCTCCGATCCTCTTTCTCCTCTCCGTTTTCTTCTCTTATCCACCATCCGATCACCATCGCACCACCACCTCCGCCTCTCGAAGCCACCACCACCATGTTATCTCCCTCTCTTGTTTCCTCTCCTCTCCATCACTTCTCCTCCTCCTCCTCTCATCTACGTCGCTGCATGTGGACGATCGCCGTGCACCACCACTACCAAAGAGCTCGCCGCGAAAGAGAGAAGCATGAGTGATGAGAGATTGTTGTTGAGAGAGAAAGTGAGGAGAGATAAATAAAAAATAAGGTTATGGATGAGAGAGAGAAAAAAGTGGGTTTATATAGTAGTGGGAAGCTTCTCTCATAAGTTTCCCAAAAGCTTGTTTTGTAAGATTCTCAGTAGCTTCCTCTGTAAGTTCTGTAATTTCCCCCGGAATTTCCTTTCTTCCAGGTTCGGGGCTTATCTGAAGCTGCAGAACTTCTCGGGACTAACTTCTCGGGACTAGCTTCTTGGGACTACGAGACTTTACACTTCTTCTTCTGAGGATTTCTCTGAATGCTTCTCATGGAATCTTCTGTAACTTCTCTCAAGGGTATTTTGGTCATTTTCTAACAATTTCTCCGAAATTCGTCAAACTCCAGGATTATGTAGAATCTGCTTCTACTTTGCCACTGCTTTAATTCCCGAGCGTTTCGGCTATTTCTCCTGCCATTTAAGGCCTTCTGTAAATTTTCGGCGCGACTGCTTCTTTTCCCAAAACAGCTTCTCCAGGGACTTTCCGAGTACTTTTATTCTTCCAGATTTCTTTCTTATCCTACCTGTGACATGGGGTATTACATCCACCCCTTCTTATGAGAATTCGTCCTCATTCCTAAAACACAGCTCAATCTCCTTCTGATAGCACCACAACAGTAACATTGATCTGACCACTTCGACTCCTCCAAGCTGACTGAATCCTACAACCCTGTACCCTCTTAGCTGTATCCTTGAATCTCAGCTCAGCTGCAACTCATCGATAACCAATTGGCATACAAACCCGCCTTTGGTATCAAGGACTCTAAACCTTCTATGCCTAGATCCTTGACTCGCCAAGGCACTCTGACGCTCATCTTTGTTGCTTATCTCTGTACTCTGCTTCTTACTTCCCTTTGGCTCCCTTTTCAGGTGAACACGTCTTCTACTTCAACATTATAGATTCCTCCATCTCAACTCTATCCAGCTTCCTTGACTTGCTAGCTTCTTCTGCAGTTACCCTTTGATTCTCTTGATTACATTTGTCCAACTCTGAGTTCTCAGCTACCTCAAGTTAATGTATTGCACTCCCAACTTCCTCCTGCGTCATCTATTATTAGCACTATTCTGTAGTGCACTCAACTTTTGCACCTTGCTGTCTCCCCTTCTTATAGGAGTTTGTCCTCCAGTTCTTAGAATACACTCCGCTTCAGGTACTCTCCAGTGTTGGCATGCTACGTCCTTCCACTTCTTCTTCTAGGCACATCTCTTTCCATAACAATCTGCTTTTGTACTGTCATCTGCTTCTTGTGTCGTCTCTCTAGCAGCTCTTGTTCTTCCTTGTTGCTGTCTCATCTTGATTCTTTTCGGCTCCCTACTACCACCATTTTTGTTGTCGACTCGTCGGTACTTAACTTCGCCCAGTTCCTTAGATCACATTGAGGTCCTCACCTCGATCTTCCTTGCTATGTTTCCCCTTCCTTGGGTTTGCCTCCCCGTGTTAACTACTGCTTCCACATCTCAGGCTTTACCTCTTTACAAGGATCTCTTTCTGGACTCTTCGTTACTTTGGACTCCTTGTGCTCACCTGTCTTCATACCCGATCTGTGATTTCACTGGTTACTCCTCTTGCCTTGTTTCTTCGTAATGCTTCTTCATTCTCACAACATCATACTCGCCCTTCTCTTGATACCCACCAATTTCATCTTGGTAACTCCATTCTGCCTTGATTCATTGATGACATACTTGGGTTATTCTTAATTCTTCATCTCTAGCCCGTCTTTCTTGCCTCACCTTCCTTGAGTACTTTTGATAGATACGTTAATTGTGAAGTGGCTAGATACAAGGATTGATAAGTCTAGATACAAGGATTGATAAGTCTTCTCACTGATAAGTCTTCTTGTATGGTTTTGTTATTTGCTATTTTCTATTATTAGATTATGTAGTGGTCTTTGCACTTTGTTATAGTTCCTGTTTTTTAGGAAGATGAACTTCCACGATTTGCTTCAGTAATCGTTCTTTCTTTATATTCAATTGAAAAACCAAAAAATAGGTAGTCATAACTACCAAAAAACAAAACTGTGTCGATACTTTGTTCTCTTAGTGCTTTTGAGACCTATCAATTGGTATCAGAGCTCTTATTCTGTTTTTGATCCGGACCACTTTGTGGTATCAAAAACAAATTTTATTCACTTCTATGTCGTTTTTGATTCGGACCCTTGGTGGTATAAAAAACAATCGTGTTTCTCTTTCAGTTGAGCAATGAGTAACAAGGATCGAATTGCGAATCTGGAGGAGAGTCTGGGATTGGTGCAGGATGAGATGGAGAGGATCAATGGGGCTCTTGCTGATCTGGTGCAGGATGAGATGGAGAGGATCAATGGGGCTCTTGCTGATCGCTTTCAAGCCATGGACACTAGCGTGGCTGATCGGATCCGTGGGCTGGAGGAGATGATGCAACAACAGCTTCATCAGATTCTCGAGGCGGTGGCGAGTAATCGAGACACGGGATCTAGCGCTCCACGAGTTGGGAGGAGAACTGAACATCACACGGTGGGTACTACACCAAGAGGGGAGCCTCAACATGGAGATAATGTGAACCCATTTGCTGCTACAAATCCGCCGAGGACGGTTAAGCTGGAATTTCCTAAGTTTAAAGGAGGAGATCCTACAGCTTGGGTGAGTAGAGCAAAACAGTACTTCGCTTATCAAGAGATGCCTTTGCATCAGAGAGTTAGTTTTGCTTCCTATCACCTAGAAGAGGAAGCTAACGAATGGTGGCAGGCAACGGCTAAAGCACTGGAAGAAGATAGTCTCACAGTCACTTGGGCTGTATTTGAGGCTGAACTATGGGCTAGGTTCAGGCCAACTGATGCTGAAGATTTTGATGAAGCCTTGTCTAAGATTAGACAAGAAGGGACGTTGAGGGA
>CM071721.1:12139072-12161922 GCA_036630335.1 Physaria fendleri | reverse complement strand
ACCTATTGAAACTAGAGGGTGCAAAACGAACCACCTCACCATATTAATTTCTATTTTGCGGCTTATAACTTAAGGATATCTATCTATATATTAAAATTGGAGTACCCATTTTTGTGCCTATTCCTGTAGCCAAACACGGAAAATTTTAAAAAAAAAAAAAAAAAAGTATTGAATTTTTCGCAGTCCATTGTAAATTTTAACACTTTACTTATTTAAATTTAACATCGTCAAACTTATGTTTAAGTATGACAGTAGCAGCTGGGTGCAAAAATTGTTATCCCCTTACTTGAACCAACCACCTATTGAAACTAGAGGGTGCAAAACGAACCACCTCACCATATTAATTTCTATTTTGCGGCTTATATTATCTATATATTAAAATTGGAGTACCCATTTTTGTGCCTATTCCTGTAGCCAAACACGGAAAATTTTAAACCAGTATACAAACATCAAATATTCATTTAACGATATGTCAATTTTCCTAAAACATCATTCAAACTTCCAAACATAATATCTCATTTATACTATATTCGAATTAAATTATATATTATATACCAAATTTGAAAACTAATATTTTGCTAAATATTTGATTGAGATCAATATAATATTTAAGAAGTGCAAATTAAACAATTTTTTTATTCTTTGAATTATTATATGTACATACCATTAATTAATTAGAACATTTTTATAAAAAAAATTATTTAGGTAATTTTTAGTATTGCTAGATTTGTTGAGCATTAAATTAATTTATAACTAAAAGATAAAAATATTTTTATTGTATTTTTTAAAAATACTAATTAATAACAATAAGCTAAAGTATTAAAAATATTCAAATTTGATTACAAATTTTTAATTAGTTATTAAAAATAGATTCATAAGTTAAACATAGACTAATAAAAAAATTCATTACAACACACAGAATATTTATAGGTATTTATTTTATAAATATATTTGCAAAATACTTAGGATATAAAAGTATTTATAAAATATTCGATAGGTCTATTAGTATGACTTGGACTTCAGGTGCATATGTAGTAATATAATTAAAAAAATTGGATGAAATAATTAGGATTAATATCATTCTTTTATTTTAATATTTAATTGGTTATTTAATCTGTTCATAAGAATAGTTCCGTCAAAACATAATAAAACTTCTAAAAATTTATAAAGAAAAACATACCATTTATAACATTTGAAAATTGATATATAAATTAATATTTGAATAATTGGGTCGAGAAAAAAGTGGAGCTTGAAAAGAGAAAAAAAGAAAAGTGGATATTTTTGATATACGAGAATTATATTTAGTTATTTATGTGCAGAAAATATTGTTAATTTAATTATATAAATTATTTTATTTTTGGTTTTTTAATAATTAAATTATAATATATATTTTTTGAAACATAAATACAAAATTATACTGATTAAATATATTATGAACTATTATTAAAATATTATAAAGTTGATTAAATACAAAATTATACTGATTAAATATATTATGAACTATTATTAAAATATTATAAAGTTGATTTGAAAAATTTTCACCGATATAGGGTAAGGAGAAAAAATATTGTTATATATTTATATAATTTGGCTCTGGGTTTGAGTTGTGGTTGGGTCTGGAATAAATATCAGGTATCAGAAATTTTCTTTATTTATTCATAAACATATTAATATAATTTTTGAAATTAAATAATTACATTAAATTAAAATCTATTATATTATACATTTATAACTATGTTTTCGTTATTTTGCGTATTTTCTGTTTAAATTCATTGCGGACTTATGTCGGGTAATGAGGTACAGAAAATTATTATTCATGTATTTATATATATATATATGTATATATATATGTATATATGTATATATATAATTTATATATTATTTTAGGTTTGATATTTTATAAATAAGTTATAATATATATTTTTTGAAAAATAAATACAAAATTATACTAATTAAATTGATCATGAGCTATTATTGAACATTATTAAGCTGACGTAAAAAATTCGAATATTCACGGGTATCGGGTAAGAGAAAAAGTATTGTTATATATTTATATAAATTGGTTTAGGATTTGAGCTTGAGTTGGGTCCTGGATAAATATCAAGTATTAATTTAAAATATAATATATGTGCACAGTTAATAAAATTAAAAAATATAAATTTATTTATATATTTTTTGTTATTTGACTATAAACAATATTTTTGTTTTTCTATTAAATATTTGTGTGACGGTCTATATGTAATTATTTGATTTTCAATTCATTAAAAATCTTAAATTTGGAAATATTGGTATATTTATTATTTTTGGAAATATTTATTCTATAATTACTATATTTCAATACATTATATTAACTATATTAATGTAGTTCAACAGATTACAATATTTACCAATTAAATTTAAAGTCAACGCTTATTTCTACCTCACTTTATATTTTGAGGTATTATATATGTTCACCTGATGCTTCATCATACTTTCAAAACGGTTATTTACAGAAAAAAAATTATTATGAGATTTTTTTAATTCATGTAATTATGTTTTTACTGATGGCTATGGAGAAACAAATACGTGTCAGGAAACAGAGACTCATTATTCCACGAAGTCTCATCATTTATTTAAACGTAGTATTATTTTGACTAAGATTGGTGTTAATTATTCCACGAAGTCTCATCATTTATTTAAACGTAGTATTATTTTGACTAAGATTGGTGTTAACTTTGGAAAAAAAAATGTTTTAGCAGGGTTATATTGTAGATATGCTCATTTATTAAGTTATTTTATGCAGTTGAGATTAACATATAATTTGAAACTATCATTTATAGATTATTTTTTGAAACATTAGAAATCATCGAAAATGGTGGCAGCATAGAAGCTGATAGACTTGAAGAAGATTATGACACCGTGAATATCCAAAAATTGAGTTTGATTTTAAATATGTTAAATATTTTACAAATTCTAATAAATAAATAAAATATATAATAAATAGAAAATTGAAATAAAAATAAAATAAATAATGTCTTAAAATTTTTATAAATAAAAACTAAATATATATATATATAAATTTTTAATTTTATTAAAATAATTGACCCGCGGTGTACCGCGGTAAATTTTTAATTTTATTAAAATAATTGACCCGCGGTGTACCGCGGGTTTGATTCTAGTATAATTTAAACTAAAAAACTAAAAACGCTAAGACATAGGATGTTTCCCAAGGATATGGTAGGAGCGATCTAACAACTATTCAGTGACTAATTAAAAATCGTCTAGAACTCAAATATAAATACTAACTAGAATACCCTGGTGTCCGCGGCGAATATCAACTATGTTAGAATATTCATACACCAATGACAAGTCTCCTAAACAGACAAAGGTTTTAATAGACTAACATGCATTATTGTGTTGGTTCGATCTCTTCACAATCTTTCTTAAGGATTGGTCCGTTCTCAGATGAAAGCTTGCTCACCAATATCTTGTTCTAGCAAATCCGACCGGTCTAAGTTCTAAGATTTTACCTAAGATCATAGACTAAGTGGCCAAGAAAGCATAAGCGTTAAGAATGGATAGAGGTGAAGACTCTTACAGATTTGTTTCCCTATTTGTGTTAAACCTAATGCATACTAAATTCCCCTTGATGAATCTCCTAAACCCTAACTGGAGAACTACTCAGACATCGCAAGAGTAACACAACAAGCCATGAAAGAAAACTGATGCAATTGATATTATAAAAAATTCAGTCTCCCAAAAAAAATGTGAATTCAAAACTTAGAAAAGTGAAAAAAGAAGGTTTCTACTTCTAAAACCTAGAAGTTCATTTATATCGTAAGGTAAAACCATGTTTCGAGTTGAAAAGACGGATATGGGTCGTAGTATGCTCGTCGGGTCTTTGAGAAGTCTGGTCCGGTCAGGCAAAATCTTCTTTAACCGATTAGATTAGATCTTTGCTATTATTTATAAGCAAAGTTGCATAAGATATAGGTCTGTATTCGGTTAATTTCGTTGGCTTGCTGATCTTTGGCATGAGACAAATATTTGTTTCATTGAGACGACTATCGAATTGTCCTTGAGAAAAGAAGGTTCGGACCATCTGACAAATTGTAGGACTCCAATCGTTTTGATAGAACCCTCCTGTTAATCCATCTGGACCTGGACATTTTCCCGAAGCCATATCATAAACAACTCTATTAATCTCCACATCTGATACATCCGATATGAGCATATCATTGTGCGAAGCTGTAACTATCGCTTGAATATCATTATACATGAATTGAGAACGAGCCGCTGATGTAACGATCAACTCCGATGTATAGAGATCAACAAAGAAGGCCCGCACCAATCTTTTCAAATCGTTGTCATGATACTGTATTAATTCCGAAATCGGATCGCTGAGTTGCCTGATCTGGTTACGAGCTTGTTCGTCCTACAACTTCGTATCTGTGCAATTATGTCTGATACGTCATGGTTAGATGGCGTGTTCCAGCTTGTTCTCATAACTTCTTTGATGTTGTTATTAGACTCATCTTCAAACATATCGAAAATAGCCTCTAATAATTTGTTCCCTCCCTGAAATCTTGTAAGAACGAAACTGTGATCCGATCCGATACGTGGTAAATATTGTAACTTTGTTGATGGAAACTCAAGAAACCAATCAATATTCGTTAATACAATATCAATTAGCTTTCCTCCTCTTAAGCCAAACCAAGAGAAAGAATTACCTTCATGGAGTAACTCTAATAAACCACACTTAGAAATCAACCAAAAGCAAATAAAGTGTTTTTTAGTTCTTATTTTTCGTCTTCGTTTTTTGCTAATTAACTAGTTAAACTCATAGCTATTTGACAAAAAAAATAAAAATAAAAAAAGAGATTTGTGGGGAATACCACATTGATTTCCCAAATTAAAAAAAAATACCATACCACAAATCTTAACCATTGGATTTGGTGTGTTCACACTAATCCAACCGTTGAGATTTGTGGTATCAAACATAAATGTGGTATTTTTCCTAATTTAGTGTTGACTTGTGGTATTCGTGTTAAATTTTTCATAAAAAAACTACTTAAACTCATTTTCTACGTGACAAAAGAAACAAAAAAAAATAATAATATAATAATAATAATCCACAGCAAGAATCCTAAATAAAAAACAATTATTTTTTTCCCGCTAAAGTATTAATGAGCCTCTCTTCTTCTCAACTGTAATATTACTTTAACGTACAGAAAAAACACACAGGAGAGAGAACGAGTTTCGCATTAATGGTGGCTTCACCTACCAGTTGCCTAGTGGTGTGAGATATTAATGTGACGACCACGACGCAGAAGAAGGGATAGAGAGAGAGAGAGAACAACCCATATCCACACTATAATTTCTTTCTCATCGGCTTCAATTTCTCTCTTGTTGCGCCGCCGAGATGTGGAACTCGGGGGAGAACGCATTTTCTCGTTCGACGTCCTTTAGAGATGACATTGAAGACGAAGAAGAGCTCCGTTGGGTGGCACTGCAGCGTCTTCCGACTTATTCGCGTATCCGCCGCGGTATTTTCAGGGATATGATTGGTGAGCCTAAAGAGATTCTAATTGGTAACCTCCAAGCTACCGAACAACGTATTCTTCTCGACCGTCTCGTTAATTCCGTCGAAAATGACCCCGAACAGTTCTTCGCTCGCGTTAGGAAGAGATTCGACGCGTATATCTTTCAATTTTGATCTACTTCGTTAGCTAGGTTTAGCCTTTAGATGCAGTTTTTAAAGTAAATTTTTTGGTTATTGTTTTTCGGCAGAGTGGATTTGAAATTTCCGAAGATTGAAGTTCGATTTCAGAATCTGATGGTAGAATCATTCGTTCACGTTGGAAGCAGAGCATTACCAACAATTCCCAATTTCATCATTAACATGGCAGAAGTATTTCTGACACTCTACTCTTTTTATCCACAATTCCCATTTGAAGCAACTTTTTGTAATATAAGGAAATTTTGTTCTAGGGTTTGTTGAGGAACATTCGTGTGGTTGGTGGAAAAAGGAGCAAATTAACGATTTTAGATGGCATCAGTGGTATTATTAGACCTTCCAGGTACATATTACATCTATTTATACTGCATTTTCATTGTCTTGTTGCTATTTCTTTATAAAATCTTCTATTGTTCAGATTGACACTTCTACTGGGTCCTCCAAGTTCAGGGAAGACGACACTACTCTTAGCTTTAGCTGGACGTCTTGGAACTAACCTTCAGGTAGATCAAATTCAATTAGAATCATAGCTAGAACCATTAAGAGTTTTGTTTATGCTTCTGTTCTGTTTCAACTTATTTGACTCGAGTTATTCTTTGTATATGTTTTGGCTACTCTGAAGACATCTGGGAAAATAACATACAATGGCTATGATATCAAAGAGATAATTGCGCCAAGGACGTCTGCATATGTGAGCCAACAGGATTGGCATGTGGCAGAGATGACAGTGCGGCAGACTCTCGAGTTTGCTGGTCGTTGTCAAGGTGTTGGATTCAAATATGGTAAGTACTACGTTTATGGCATAGATTTGACTGGGTGTTTTTTTTTTTTCTTTTGACAATAAACAATCTGACTGAAACACAGATATGCTTTTGGAGTTAGCAAGAAGGGAAAAGCTTGCAGGAATAGTACCTGATGAAGATCTTGATATATTTATGAAGGTACTTTGTGTTTTAGTCAAAGACTAGTCCATTTCATTTTCTAGATTTAGTCTGGCTCTTGATTCATAACGCGTTTTCAAGCCCTACAGTCTTTAGCTTTAGGAGGACAAGAGACAAGCCTCGTCGTGGAGTATGTTATGAAGGTATTCTCCAGAGCCTTTTATGACTTTTTATCGCAGTTCAAAACAGTATATTTGTTCATACATTCAAAATAAAGAAAACAGTAATCTCCATTAGTGTGTATTTTATAGATATTTATACTCTGATTATGCGAAAACTTGCACATACCTCATAAAAACTACATGTATCGTTTAGTCAAAGTGATGCCTGTACATAAATGGACTTTACTGTTTTCTTATTCTTTATTTATATTTTGGTTTAATATGAATTAGAACCGAAATCACTCAATATGTTACTTCTAATTAAAGAAATCATGAGTATTGACGTATGTTCTAATTCTTACTTGTAAGAAACTATAGGAAAAGTATACCAAGTTATTGTCCTATTTCTTCAAACTGTTTCTGAAATTTTCATACATCCAACAAAGATTCTAGGGCTGGACACATGCGCTGACACATTGGTGGGAGATGAGATGATTAAAGGAATTTCAGGAGGGCAGAAGAAACGGCTCACAACAGGTTCGTCTGATCATTCTTCTATTGATTTCTTGATAAAATATTTAACCAGTAGATACACTGACCAATACTAAATGAATTCACAGGGGAACTATTAGTTGGTCCAGCAAGGGTCCTTTTTATGGATGAAATATCCAATGGTTTAGATAGTTCAACGACTCATCAAATTATCATGTATATGAGGCATTCTACTCATGCACTTGAAGGAACCACCGTCATTTCTTTACTCCAACCGTCTCCCGAGACTTACGAGTTGTTTGATGATGTTATCCTTATGTCTGAGGGACAGATTATATACCAGGGCCCTCGTGACGAGGTTCTAGATTTCTTTTCGTCTTTAGGATTTAGTTGCCCCCAGAGAAAAAATGTGGCAGATTTCTTGCAAGAGGTAAGATTTAGTAAAAAGTTTGTAGCAAAAGAAACTAATAGTTTATCTTTCAGTCTTTTTAAAATGAGTTTCTGTTAATAGGTCACTTCGAAGAAGGACCAGCAGCAGTACTGGTCAGTCCCTTTCCGGCCATATCGCTACGTACCTCCTGGAATGTTTGCTGAAGCATTTCGTTCATATCCTACTGGTAAGAAGTTGGGGAAGAAACTTGAGGTTCCATTTGATAAACGATTCAATCACTCAGCCGCGTTATCGACATCTCAATACGGTGTTAAGAAGAGTGAACTTCTCAAGATAAACTTTTCCTGGCAGAGGCAACTAATGAAGCAGAATGCATTCATTTATGTGTTCAAGTTCGTTCAGGTTTGGCTCCCAAATATATACCTTCAGTTCCTTTTATTCTTTTGGAATTGTACATCTTGCAGCTTGTAGATTAAGGTCCTTCTTTAGTTTCATTCACTCCATATACTACGTTTTTGCAGCTGCTTTTAGTTGCCTTGATCACGATGACTGTCTTTTGCCGGACAACAATGCATCACAATACTATTGATGATGGCAACATATATCTTGGTTCACTTTACTTTTCAATGGTCATCATTCTCTTTAATGGATTTACTGAAGTCCCAATGCTCGTAGCCAAGCTTCCCGTTCTTTATAAGCACAGAGATTTGCATTTTTACCCAAGCTGGGCTTATACATTACCTTCTTGGCTTTTAAGTATTCCAACTTCGATAATTGAATCTGCCACATGGGTGGCGGTAACATATTATACAATTGGTTATGATCCACTGTTCTTCAGGTACGTTCTTGTAAACAACGAATTGGGAAAGTATTCGACTGCATAAAAAAGTTAACAGTTAACTTCTCTATTCTTCAGGTTTCTTCAGCAGTTTTTGCTGTATTTTTCTCTGCATCAAATGTCCTTGGGTCTTTTCCGCGTTATGGGTTCTTTAGGCCGACATATGATAGTTGCCAATACGTTTGGGTCTTTTGCAATGCTGGTGGTCATGACTCTTGGAGGATTTATAATATCCAGAGGTCTTTATACTCGTTCATGGAGTCCATAAACTCTCTCCTTTACCACATGAATATTCATTCCTGTTTGATTTCCTCAGATAGCATACCAGCCTGGTGGATTTGGGGTTACTGGATTTCCCCATTGATGTACGCTCAAAACGCAGCTTCCGTGAACGAGTTCCTCGGCCATAATTGGCAGAAGGTAAAAATATTTATGTACAAACTGCTCCTTTTAGATATGATTTTAGGTGTTTCTTTTTCCATGTCTGCTACCTAGGTTTGCTTTGCATATGGTCTGAAAGCACATTTTGATAGAATGTTGAGTAACTATTATTTTCTAATGGTTATTTTTCCTGGTTATGAAGAGTGCTGGGAATCACACCAGTGACTCTCTTGGTTTGGCATTGCTGAAAGAAAGAAGTTTGTTCTCTGGGAACTACTGGTATTGGATCGGTGTCGGTGCCTTGCTTGGATACACAGTTCTTTTCAATTTGCTCTTTACGCTGTTCCTAGCTAAACTCAACCGTAAGCTTCCGATCCTTTTCTGAATACCTAGAATATCAACTATCTTCTATTGTAAATCACTGTGCTAATCTTGTACATATCCTTGTAAACTATTCGTAGCTTGGGGCAAGTTTCAAGCTGTTGTATCCAGACAAGAGTTGGACGAGAGAGAAAAGAAAAGGAAAGGAGATGAGTTTGTTGTGGAACTAAGAGAGTACTTGCAGCATTCAGGGAAAAGGAAAGGAGATGAGTTTGTTGTGGAACTAAGAGAGTACTTGCAGCATTCAGGCTCAATACATGGTGAGGGAACAAAATGTTTTCCTTTCTAATCTGTTTACTGTACTGATAGAAACTTATGCTCATATTTATTTGGCCCAGGAAAATATTTCAAGAATAGAGGCATGGTTCTCCCGTTTCAACCACTCTCTCTGTCTTTCAGCAATGTCAATTATTATGTGGATGTTCCTTTGGTATGTAATTAGTTTATACAGTTTTTAGGTATTTCAGTTTGAAGGCACGTATATGTCTAGCTCATGTAATGAAAATCTCAGGGGCTAAAAGAACAAGGGATACTAGAAGATAAGTTGCAGCTACTTGTGAATATTACTGGAGCATTTAGACCAGGTGTGCTTACAGCATTGGTGGGAGTAAGTGGTGCTGGTAAAACAACGCTCATGGATGTTTTGGCTGGAAGAAAAACTGGAGGAACAATAGAAGGCGATGTGTACATATCTGGTTTTCCCAAAAGGCAGGAAACGTTTGCAAGAATTTCAGGTTACTGTGAGCAGAACGATGTTCATTCTCCATGCCTAACTGTTGTTGAATCTCTACTTTTCTCGGCATGCCTTCGTTTACCAGCCGACATTGACTCAGAGACGCAAAGGGTAACATTATTTCCTTTATCTTTCAATCATTTTCATAAGTTTGTATTGGAATCTGCTGACATCTCTCTACACTTCAAATTTATGGAGGCGTTTGTACATGAGGTGATGGAGCTAGTGGAACTGACCTCTTTGAGTGGGGCATTGGTGGGTCTTCCTGGAGTTGATGGCTTATCCACTGAACAGAGGAAAAGATTAACAATTGCTGTCGAGCTAGTTGCAAATCCTTCTATAGTATTCATGGATGAGCCAACGTCAGGATTGGATGCAAGGGCTGCTGCCATTGTGATGAGGACTGTAAGAAATATTGTTAACACAGGGCGAACCATCGTCTGCACGATCCATCAGCCTAGCATTGATATTTTCGAATCATTTGATGAGGTCAGTTCTTAAAACACTCAATTTGGATAATGAATCAAACACTCTGCACAACTGTTCAATCATTATCTCTAAATTCCCTTGTTTATGCAGCTTTTATTCATGAAACGTGGTGGAGAGCTCATATATGCCGGTCCACTTGGCCAAAAATCATGTGAGCTTGTCAAGTATTTTGAGGTAGCCTATGTTCTTGATTCATGAATCTTTGAATTAGTAATACATGTAAATTTAAGTCTCTTTACAACTAATCTTTGCTTCCTTAGTCAATTGAAGGGGTGCAAAAGATCAGACCAGGCCATAATCCGGCAGCATGGATGCTTGATGTCACTTCTTCAACTGAGGAACACCGGCTTGGAGTTGATTTTGCTGAAATTTACAGGAACTCAAATCTGTGTCAGTATGTGCCTTTCCTCATTTAGATGCATGTCAAATCCATATTAGCTTTCCTGAATTCCAGTTTACCATTTCATGTCTCCATTTAACTGCAGACGCAACAAGGAGCTGGTCGAAGTCCTCAGCAAGCCAAGTAACATAGCAAAAGAAATCGAGTTTCCGACCAGATACTCTCAGTCACTCTATAGCCAGTTTGTTGCTTGCCTGTGGAAACAAAACCTATCATACTGGCGAAACCCTCAATACACAGCAGTTCGCTTCTTTTACACCGTGGTTATCTCCCTGATGCTTGGAACAATATGTTGGAAATTTGGCTCCAAAAGGTACGAGTATGCAGCATCCCGGATCAGTTATGTTGCAGCCTGAGCGATTCCTCAATTATACATTTGTTCATGTATAGGGACACCCAACAACAGCTATTCAATTCAATGGGATCAATGTACGCTGCAGTTCTCTTCATTGGAATAACCAATGCAACTGCTGCACAACCGGTTGTTTCTATAGAAAGATTTGTTTCGTATCGCGAGAGAGCAGCAGGAATGTACTCAGCACTTCCATTTGCATTTGCACAGGTCACACATGTTTACATTCTCTTTCATTCTCATCCCCATTTCAAGTTTAAAAATTCAAAAAATGGTTAAAACATTTTACAGGTATTTATAGAGTTTCCATACGTGCTAGCACAATCCACAATATACAGCAGCATCTTCTATGCCATGGCCGCATTTGAATGGTCTGCAGTGAAGTTCTTGTGGTACTTATTCTTCATGTACTTTTCGATAATGTACTTCACCTTCTACGGGATGATGACAACAGCAATCACTCCAAATCACAACGTCGCCTCAATCATAGCAGCTCCTTTCTACATGCTCTGGAACCTATTCAGCGGCTTCATGATCCCATACAAGGTACGTCACTAACTTCGCTATTCATCTTTTTGGTTCTCTACGGTTTTGTATTTAATGTGATTCGATAACAGAGGATTCCACTGTGGTGGAGATGGTACTACTGGGCAAACCCGGTGGCATGGACACTGTATGGTCTTTTGGTATCTCAGTACGGTGATGATGAGAGACCGGTGAAGTTATCAGACGGTATACATCAGGTAATGGTGAAACAAGTGCTTGAGGAAGTGATGGGATACAAACATGAGTTCTTGGGTGTATCCGCTATTATGGTAGTTGTCTTTTGCGTCTTCTTCTCCCTTGTCTTTGCATTTGCCATTAAAGCCTTCAATTTCCAGAGAAGATGAAGCTTGATTGATTACCCAAAACCCTTCAACTCCCACATTGATATATATATATACACATAGATACAAATACCTTGTATTGTTTATTTGTATAATGGGGTATGATACCCAAGAAGGCAGGGGACTGCTTATTCTTCCTCTGCCATTACATATATGATTGATCAATAAGAGCATGTGTTGTCTTTTATGTTCCTTGTGTTATCCGTTTCTCATAAATCTTTTTTTTTTTTTGCAACTCATAATAATTATTATTAAACCAATGGCGGAGTTGAATTACAGATTGGAAACATAGAAGTAAAATATAAATTAGATGCTCTAATAGCTAATTGGGCAAGAGAGTCTGCTTCCTTATTAGCTTGTCGTCTCGTCCACATATCCCCCATCAATATATAACCCGTGTTCATTGCGGATAACCCACCCTGCTCCAATTATATTGTTACCTTGGAAAGCACCATCATAATTACATTTTAACCATCCTGGAGGAGGTTTATGCCATGAAGTAGTTGATGTATTGTTCAGGGTTGATTGTTGAAATCCCGAATGGTTTGTGCTAAGCGGAAGTCGATCAATGTTACACCACTCCGCTGTATCTTGTTTTGCTAGGTAAGCTACAGTACGCCATGTCAAATGCTTGTGTTGGAAAATCAGAAGATTACCAAACTGAATCGAAGATTTTCTGAGATTAATTGACTGGCCTGATCCTTCCTCATAAAGTCTGAAGATTTTCCGTAAATGTCTGGCAGTTTGCAGATTTGCCAGAGTAAAGAAAAGAGAATCGTCCGCAAAAAGAAGATGAGATATTCCCGGCCCCCGATTTCCTATTTTCATAGGTACTATCTTCCGATTATTCTCTGCTCTCATCATTTGATGACTCAAAACCTCAGCACAAAGAATGAAGAGATAAGGCGATAATGGGTCGCCTTGTCGAATTCCCCTGGTAGGCTGAATATGACCAGTAGGTGAGCCATTAATTAAAACTGAGTAGCTAACTGTAGAAACACATTCCATAATCAATCTGACCAGTAGGTGAGCCATTAATTAAAACTGAGTAGCTAACTGTAGAAACACATTCCATAATCCAGTGAATCCATTGGTCTGCAAAACCAATTTGACGCATAGTACGTTCCAAGAAAGCCCATTCTAGACGGTCGTAAGCCTTAGTTATATCCGTTTTGACGCATAATATGTATCTTTGTACATATTAATGAGCATGTAGGATTTCGATTGACGTTTTCGTGCTTTCAATGCATGGAACATCTCATGCGCAATAATAATATTGTCCTGAATAATCCGTCCTGGTATAAAAGCGGCTTGATTCTCCGAAATTAGACCTCCCAAATGGTCTTTACGCCTGTTAACCATAATTTTGGAGATAATCTTGTAGGTGACATTACACAGGGCGATTGGTCTGTAATCTAACATTGTAGCTGCCGGTACGGTTTTTGGGAGGAGGCATAAGTTAGTATGATTCATCCCCGGAATCATGGAGCCCGTTGCGAAGAATATTATTACAAATATTATTTTATTAATTTTAAACTAATTAAAATGATCAATAACTTTAAGTTTTAGAAAAATATTTTTTAATTAAAATTTTAATTAAGGGAATAAATTAATTAAAATGATCAATAACTTTAAGTTTTAGAAAAATATTTTTTAATTAAAATTTTAATTAAGGGAATAAATTGATTTAACCCCTCAACTATTATCAAATAGAGATTTAACCCCTCAACTATTTTTATTAATCTAACCCTTCAATTATTTTCAGATAGAGATTTAACTCCTCAACTATTATCAGATAGAGATTTAATCCTCAACTTATTTTATATTAATCTAACTTCTCAATTATTATCATATAGAGATTTAACTAGGCCTGGGCGTTCGGAATTTTCGGGTTATTCGGATCGGTTTAATCGGATTAATCGGATCGGTTTTCACCAATTAATTTAAATCCGAATAACGTCTATATAGTGTGTTTTATATACATGACAACAAAATCTTCTACGGTGAAATGGTTGGATGTGCGGCAAAAGGCTTGTTGGTCTAAGGTTCAACTATTTTTATATTAATCTAATCCCTCAAATGTACTTTCGTTATTGGAGTTTCCCCTTTGTTATAATACCGTCTCTATCTGAAAATAATGGAGGGGTTAAATTAATATAAAAATAGTTGAGAGGTTAAATCTCTATCAGATGATAGTTGGGGGTTAAATTACTTTTTTTCTTTTGATAATTTTAAACTAATTAAACAGATTAATAATAGTTTTATGTTTTAGAAAAATATTTTTATAATATTTATATCCGGATATGGTGCGGGAAATTACCTAGTATTACTGTTGTTAGTGTGACTGCAAGACTAGGTTTCATTAAATCACAAATTAAACACAAGCTCAGTCGTATGAGACAAGTAAGTTTATGACTACTCCATGTTCTTACGTTTAACAACAAGTAGTTTTATAATAGTGATGTAAACAGAATTTTCTCATAACAACTTTTTTTCTTCACCTAATGAAATACTAATCAAAACTATTTAGCTTTTGGTGACAATCTTATTTTTTCTCTGAACTTGATAAAACTCTTCATGAGCTATTCCATCATCTTATTTTCAATATCATTTTCCAATCTAATAAAGCTTGAACCCTCTTGGTTTGGATTCACTAACAAGCTTTACTCTTCTTATGTTTAATCAGCTTCACTTGAAGTAGTACGAAAGAACAAGAAATGACGAGAAGGAAGTATACAAGCCCATGTACGCACCAAAAAGGTATTGGAAGGAGAATGAACAGATACTGGATTCGAGTCACTAAGAGGATAAAGAGTGAATCAATTCGGTTACACATTGGGATTCTGAAGGGTTTGCAGTAGAGCTGGGCATTCGGGTATTCGGGTCGGATTCAGTTCGAGTAATTCGGGTTTCGGTTGTTTCGGGTATATAAAAATTGGTATCCATATAGGAACCGACTCGGGTTCGGTTCGGTTCGGGTCCATAGAGTCTGCTTCCTTATTAGCTTGTCGTCTCGTCCACTGGTACTCCACTGATCCTAACTTATTATGCCAATACCTAACTTCACAGATCCAATTATGACAACCGAAATTGATACTTTTGTTAGTCATCAACCTTTGCACTTCCAGATTATCACCCTCAAAGATAATGCGCCTATGACCTTTACTCCAACAATGTTGCATAGCAAAAATTAAACATTGAAATTCACTCTCTAATGGAGATTGAAGAATTTTTCCTTTAGCATATCCCCCATCATTATATTGCATCATTTGTCATTATATTTTACGAGCTTTAAAAAAAGTATTTAGGTAAAACATTATTATGATTAATGAACTATTTTTAAAAAATAATAATAATAACTATAATTATTTGGATTCATAAACTAATTCTTCTAAAAATAATAAATATAATCTATTTTAGATAGAATTTTCGATTGCATAGTTCTTTTACTATTAGAAAATAGTTTTTGAAAATTAGTCATTCCATTAACAAATATAGTATTATATATTCAATCCAATCATTCTTAACATATATATATATATATATATATATATATATATATATTAACACCAGCTAAATATATTATTAAATATAACAAATGAGCGAGTTTACATCTATTAATACAAATATTATATAATTAACATGATAAAGTAAGACATTATCTTATTATATAAAGTAGGGTTGGAGCGATGTGAGCGTGCCACGTGTCAAACGCAATAATTAGAGAGATCGCGACACGTGTCAGCTCATGTCGATCCAACCGTTGATTACTAAAATTTTTTATTTGGTAAGTCAATTTATTACAATTATATTCAGTTTCCTAAAAATAATAGAATTTTATGAAAATATTAAATTTTAAAATCTAAATTAGATATTTAACATTTACATGATTACTCATAATTAAAAATGTTAAATTTTTAAAGTAAGATAAGTTAATTTTCAATCAACTGAAAAAAATAACATTTTTATTTTAGAATGTTTAATCAAAAATGAAATATTTACATAATAATAATAATTTTTAAATGTTAAGTATCTTAACATGTATTATTGTAGTTGTCTATAAATTGAATAGATTTTATTCGTCTCGTTAAGTATCTTAACATGTATTATTGTAGTTGTCTATAAATTGAATAGATTTTATTCGTCTCAATTCATTTATTGTAGTTGTCTATAAATTGAATAGATTTTATTCGTCTCAATTCATTTTGAAAACAAGATTGTAACGTTACACGTTCGAGCTGCGGTTCTTGAAAAGTCAGCTGACTTTGGAATTGTGTTTGACACGAACATATATAGAAGCGGATGTCAGTTATAGTTTAGAACAAATTGGTGATTAACTAGATTTATAACGGAAAGAGGAAAAGCTATAGTCTAGAACGAGTATGAGACTAACTAAATTTATAACGAAGAGAGGAAAGAGACATTGTTAAATCACTTTTTGGATGATGGTTAGTTAAATTTTACAGGTTTTTGCAGGTTTTAAATTTTACAGATTGTTTGATGGTTAGTGAAAAAGATTTTTCACAAATTTTGTAAGTTTTTTTTGCGGGTTTGCGACAAATTTTCTTTTGTAAATTAATGTGATTTTTTTCTTATAAACCAGAGAAAAATATTTTCCGTCGTACGAGGCATCATTGCCTAATCTTAAGCCGATGGACTAAACGATATAGTATTCGGAAGCTAGTGTTGGATACTAACAAAGAGAAAACATAATACAAGTCTAAAACCAAGATGATATACAACAAAATGAGTCTGAAAAGAGAAAAAAAAAACAGTGGCCTCTACGATGAGAAAAAGTTCAATACCTCCAACAATATTTTTACCAATAACACAACCACATTTGAAACCATAAGTCTCAATCAGGCAGCATTTACAAACTATGTTTTTAATTATTTATAACACTGTTTAATTATTTCTCTAGTTATGATAAATTATATCAAATCCAAAAATATGTATTGTTTTGTTTGTGAATTCTAAATTATAAATATAATATATATCAAATCCAAAAATATGTATTGTTTTGTTTGTGAATTCTAAATTATAAATATAATAATAAAAATACAATTGAAAAATTTAAGAATTTAAAAAATATGTAAACGTAAAATTTTAATCATCAATAAATAAATATATTTAAATAATTTTATTAACGATTAAGACCCGTGCATCGAGCGGATTTATAAAATCTAGTATATAGATAAATGTTTCACATCCACATCTTTTTTTTCTTGTGTAAGGTTTTGTGATATTGATGGTTTAACATTTACACCATCGTTCTCTGACTCACTTTGGTCAGTAACATCGCCACCCATTTACACCATCGTTCTCTGACTCACTTTGGTCAGTAACATCGCCACCTTGTGCCAACATACATTTATCATCATCTTTGTTTTGTGCTAATATGAGATTGTTTCCATTATCTATCTCCGTAATCACCATTTTTAAATCACTTTTTTCGTCGGTCATAAATTTGTGTGCTTCATGCTTGACATCTAAAATGTCATTAGAATCCACATTAATCACACATCTTGTCACGTCATTTGAGTAGATTACATTATCTTCACGCACCGTAATTCTTTCATGATCGTTTTGGTCATCAATTGTCTTCCCAAAATTCTTACCAGCATTCTAATGACACCATCGAAATTTTGTGTCATCCAATTTTTGCTTCCATGTCAAATTCATTGTATGCAAGAAACTTATCATTATTTGTTGAAATAACTGAAAGATCGACACTCGGATCTTCTTCAAAACTAGAATCCACTTCCACAGAAATTTCGATAAGATATTGTTTTGATTCTTCAACAACAAGGAGCACAACATCCCCATCCATCGCTTGTATGGTGCTCGATCCACCAAAAGTCCACGTCACCAACAATCTAGTTGAAGGTAAAAAGTCCACGTCACCAACAATCTTGTTGAAGGTAAAATTAGAACTATTAATTAAAACCAATTCATGCGCTCCTTCATCGTCAAATGTACCATTGGTTATAACACAATTGCTCTTCTTAGAATTAAGTAAATTAAGTAGGAGGAGAAAAAAAATTCTCCTTCATCAACCAACCACATCGTGAGAGTGTGGTTGTACGTAATCAATGAGAATTCAACTAACCCACTTACAGAACACCCATTGCATGAAGAGATTACCACTATTGTGGGGAAATAACACCGAAGATCAATTGGAAGGGGAAGAAGCAACGCTTCAAATGACATTTTTAGTGGCGGTTCTATTGTCAAAACTGTCAAAACGATCGCCATAGAAAGTGAAAAAGGTAGCATTTATGTTTGTTTATTGAAAAGTAAAGAACAAATAAAAATTAATACCACAAATTACTGAAAATCAAATAAAAGAATGTTGATTTACAATTTTACGAAAAAAAACAAAAATCGTTCTCTCATCGAGAGAGAGAACAGTTACTCTCTCCAAAAGACTTTTTATATATATATATATATATATATTTTTTCTTTAAATCTATTTTTTTTAAAAATAAAAATTTGAGGTAGAATTTTCGATTGTATGATTCCTTTAATACTAAAAAAAACCTTTTTTCAAAAAATAGTTAGTCCATTAATAGAAGGGAAAAGTCCGGAGACCCAACATACAAAAAAAAAAAAAAACTAAAAACGTAACAACCCAAAAGGAACTGGTCATGGGCCCAAACACAATGCCAAAAAAAAAAAAAAAAAAAAAACTAAAAACGTAACAACCCAAAAGGAACTGGTCATGGGCCCAAACACAATGGGCCTAAACACAAAACTCATCCCATAAACTAGAAAACCCTAGCTCCAAGGAAAGCCGCCAAGGGTGAGATCGGTCTTACAAGGCGAACGCAACTAAGGTAGAATCGCCGATAGGGTTGGCTTCCACTGGATTTCTGATGAGCTTGGCCGGAGAGAAAGGCCTAACTTTGATCACCTTCTTTGGAAAGACCACTCCTATTGCGAAGAGCGAGAGGAAAGGTAACCGAAGACATCTTTCCACAGGTCAACCAAATTGATATAAACCGCCGCGATCTCCACGTTCCAAACCAAAACTAGAATACGCCAGGGTTGAAAAAGAAAGCCTAAAACCTGCAATCCTTGGAGCGATAACCAAAGAATCACCGTACTAGAGGAGCTACAACAATTAATCGGTGACAAAAGGCCAGCTTCAAAAACAGTGAAGAGGGAGGTGGTGCGAGATGACCCCTGGCTTCCCTTAAGGAGGCAGAAGGATGAGCCACCACTAAAACCCGGAACCGGAAGATCTGACATCTCAAGATCTCACTCAACACCGCATCGAGAAGGGCCAAAAGAAAGAGAAAAAACGAAGCCGTACCTCATCGATTTGAAGAAAACCGCATGTGAACAGAGGCTGGAGCTCGCTCCGCCGTCACAGGAACCAGATCTCAAGGAGCTTAACGGAACGGGAGAACAGAGGTCGAAAGTCAAAAGATCTCACTTCTAACCCACACATAAAGATCAGAGTGAGCTATACACGCAAACATCAAAAGTCAGACCTAACGCGCCCATCGAAAACCGACGGCGAACTTTTTCTTTTTTGCTTTTTTGAAAGAAAGTAGAGCCATGACTGCTAATCTAAACTATATTATTAATTTTTGGGAAAACAGGTTATTTCCCCCTAAACTATACCCATATTGTAATATTTCCCCATGAGCTTTGACCCTCTTTATCGTTACCCATAAAAATAAAGTTGCAACAATATTTCCCCCCAATTAATAGTTAACTCGCTATTTCCCCCTAAACGGTTATTGAGACTAACCGATTTTCGAAAATAAACGAATTAGTTTAATATTATGACGCGACTCGAGTACAGGATCCGGAAAATTAAAAATTATGACAGTTACCCTCTCTTCTCCTTCTTTGAAAAGCCCCAAAAATCTGAAGAACCCTCAAACCTGTCAAAAAAAAAAAGATTTGTGATGTTGTTTAGATATGTGTTATTAACAAATAACAAAAACCTGTCGAAAACAAAGAAAAGAGCCAAATCATCCATCCATTACTAAGAAAGAAAAGAGCCAAATCATCCAGGCTTAATTACATACATTTTTCATTGTTTCATAACAACAGAATAGTTTCAATAAACCAAAAAACATCAAAAAACCGACATAGCCCGCAACCATCCAACAACCCAAAAACCGACATACTACCAAAACAAACACGTAGTAAAAACATTAACTCCCTTAAATCTGCATCTGCTCTCCATGTGTAACTGAGACTTGACTTGCATTCTATTGTATTTGTGTCTGAGAACTCTCCCACCTAGCATGTCCCTTGGAATTGTGATCATGGGTTCCACAAATTCCACAATCCATTACCCTTTTTTTTGCTTTGGTTTATTCTTGGTTGGAGATTCATTCTATCCTCGCTTCTTTTTCTTCTCAGCCTTAGTCATCTTATTCCTTCACAGTTGAGCTGGTGCAGGTGGGATGTGAACAGCGTCTCCTCCCGAAGGCCAAAAGCTTGAACCCCTCTGAGGCACAAGGCCTTCTGTATAGTTCAGCCTCCACATACTGGTTCTAAACCAATGGCAGACATAATCTTCTGGGTTTAGTTTCTTATTGAGAATGACAACATATGTATGCTCACATGGAATGCCGCATATCTGGAACTTGCAGCATGTGCAAGTCAGTCTTCCTAGACTGACCCTGAAATAGTTCCCATTCAGCTGCACTTTGTATTAACTATTTGTGCTGGGAGTAACCCTACAAGTAGCAGCAAGTTCATGTTCACGGGCTATGAAATTGATATCGTAGGGTGTACATATCCCTGAAACAAAAAAAAAAGATTATTAATACCAAAACGAAAACATATTACCATTATCATTAGATTATACAAAAAAAAAAAAAAAAAAGCAGATTGTAAAAAGCTGATTATACCTGAAACAAAACAAAAACAGATTAGAATCCTAACCAAAACACATTATGAAACTGATAATCTTCTTTACCTTGGTGGCTGAAAGAGAGTGATGACCTCTTGGCAATCCTCATCATTGCCAATCTCCTACCAGCCTCTAACATAGCTACAAACGGCTTCTGTTTTGATTTGCTTAGTGTTCTGTTGAATGACTCTGTTGAGTTTCAACATCTTCACAGCAGCTTCCTATATTGTAAAAAGCTCTGCACCAGGTCCTTGGGTTATACTTCATGACTGATTCATACACTCCAACATCATATGAATGTATTCTCTCCAACCGCTGATGGGAATCTGCCTCAATGTAACTCCATGCTAAGTTTCATACTAGAGGATTCATCTGAATCTTCCTAGGATGATCCTTCTTCAGATTGGCATAGATATGTCTGAGGCACAGCCTGTGATCTATTTTTGGTAGCTCAAACTCAACAGCAAGTAATAAACCCTGAAAACAATGAAACAGGCCAGATCAAAACCATAATAAACATAGATAAAACAATTTTATACATAGCTGATACTTACCTTTTGCCGATCAGAGATCATAATAAACCTATCACCATCATTCAGATCTAAATCTTGCTTCAACAACTTGATAAACCAAAGCCAATTCTCTTTGTTCTCCACTTGAACAACACTCCATGTTATTGGATATATTACAACTGCATCTCTTCCAATTGAAACCAAAAGCTAACATTTGATCTTGTTCTTCAAAAAGCACCCATCAACACCAATTAAGGGCCTACAAGACATAAAATAGACTGAGTAGAATCTGTAGTCAACTGATACTTACCTACAAGTCTGCTTCCAAGTCTTCCTTAGCGCATCAAAACAGAATAGAATCTGTTGAAGAGATCAAGGCATGTTTCATTCTTTTTGGTGTCTATCACAGCTGTAGAACCAACATGCATGCCAATATCTCTAAACCATAATCTCTCAGCCTAGCAAGTTGTTGGTCAGCCTCATATTCAAGCCATCTCAGAGCATTGTTCCTTACAACCTGACACTGACCCCTAGAAACTGAAATCTTCCACTTCTCTAATATGATTTCTTCAATCTTCTTAGGCATGTAGTAATCAGGCTCATCTCTAATCTTATCGACAAATAGCCTAGCTATTACAGGAATCTTAAACATGTCAAAATGGCCATTAGGAATGCAGCTATGAGTGTGCTTAAAGATTCTAACCTTCCATGTTGTATCTCTGGGCAGAGATGATGCATAGAATTAAAACTCACAAGTCTGACTACATACACACTTGAATCCAACCTTGTCCTTATCATGCCTATATTGCCTAATATTGTAACCTTTCCTAAGGCAATAATCTGTAACACATTCCTTGAAAGCTACAACATTGTAAAAAGACTGACCTAGGTAGATGCTACCACCACCGCACTAGAAGTGAGGATTGGCTCTGGTTGTATCCTCTCCACCTTCTTCATTTGAATCTGGATACTCGTCGTGGCAGATATGAACCTCTTCTTTAGAAAAATACTCTGCAAGTTTTGTCGTGTGGAAGTCATCACGAGTATCAGTGATACAGAATCAGAATCTGCTGGGAAGACCCCTGAGCCTCATTCAAAAAGAACGAACACTGAGATCATCGTGGAAAATTCAAAGGATAATTTATCTACAATCTCAACTCATTTAAAAAGCCCCTCGAAGTGGAATCGAGCAATTCGGAGTTCATATGAAAAAGATATGAATTTTACAACTAAGGAGAGTTGCAAGACGTCAGGTTTGGACCAACATGTAATGTTCGAAGCACCAAGATCTAACAATGAGGAATCAAGCTCTAAACTGACTTGTTCTGGAATCTTGATTCAAAAAGGAAGCTGTGGGA
>CM071721.1:12105512-12115809 GCA_036630335.1 Physaria fendleri | reverse complement strand
TACCCATGAAGAGGAATATGAAGCCATTGAAAATATTGAGAATATTGAAGAAGGTTTTGTTCAATATGATGATGTTGGGGTTAGGGATACACGTCAGGTTGTAGAAGGAGGTCAAAATTCTAATGTAGAATGGGAAGATGGTATGGAGGTGCATGTAGGTCAATAATTTGGAAAGAAAGAGGACGTGAAAGAATTGATACAAAAGACTTCACATATGAATTGTTTTAACTTTGATATCATTAAATCTGATAAATGGCACTATGTGGTCACATGTAGTCAAGCAAAGGCCGGTTACAAGTAGTATTTACGAGCATCGAGGATTAAAGATTCAGTCATGTCTGTCCTACAACTACAAAAAACGTATACAACTGTGCCTAGTAAAACAACTTATACAACTATACATATTTATAGAACTTCAAACGTTTAATATAACTATGTGTTAAAAAGTTTATAAAAATTACTTAAAAATGCATTACCTCATGAAGAAAATATGGATTAGATAAGAAATAACAAGATTGCAAATAGATAATTTAATCAGGAGAAAAAAAAAATCACGAAAAAATGACTCTTTTCTTCAATCAATCATGGTTTTGTAAGAACATTCACAACATACTCTAGCCATTTTTTGTAAGAACATTCACAACATACTCTAGCCATTATGACATAGAATCCCCCAAAGTAATGTATTGGCTATTTTTTTTGTATAAATTCTTTTGAATCATAGTGTTGGAATCAAATTTTAGGAATACAACTAGAAAAAAACGTTTAAAAGCCACATACAACTGGAAAAACATAAAAAAAATGTTAAAATACGACTGTGTGAAAAACGAATACAACCAACAACTGCAATACAACTGTGTGCAAATTTTCAATTTGACGGCTCAATCTAACGGCTCACGTATTCTTAAATTTTGAATCTGACGACGCCGTTCTTTTATTAATATAATATAGTTTTATTCAATTTATTTGTATTATTCTTAGTAGCTCATCTGTATTAGTTGTATTAGTTGTATTCAGTTTGATGAAAAATAGATGACAAATGGAAACAAAAAAATATCAAAATGCTTGAAATATCTAGTTAAAATGTCAACGTATATACCAAAAGAGTTTAGATAGATAATTAAAATGTCACAAGTTCATAATAACATACCAAAATAGATTTAAGTTTTAAGTGCAACACAATACATAACTAGGATGTTCATAAAATAACTACTCCCTACTTCACTTTTTCAAAAGGACTCGAGATGTACTTAGAACGCTTCACCACTCTCTAACCCAGAACATGTTCCTTCTTTTTCTCTTCCTCCTTGTCATTCTCTTCCTCCTTGTCATTCACCTTCGCCTTTGTCTTCCCCTTCGCCTTTGTCTTCCCTTTTCGCCTTTGGGACATCAACCAATGGGATCTTCTTCTTCAGCACCCTATTCGCCTCTCAGCTTCTTCTTGTCCTTCTTCATCATCCTCTTCTTGTACTTTGTCAACATCCTCTTCGTCTACAATTGGATACAAAAGTAAACAAGTTAATCTGTGTATAACTATATATGACTGCTATAACTATGTTTATTAAACTAAATTTTCACCATCATTTCCAGCTTTCTCTTTATCCTTCTCAGCTTCAACTTCCTTCTGAGCTTCTTCTTGTCCTTCTTCATCATCCTCTTCTTGTACTTTGCCAGTATCCTCTTCGTCTACAATTGGATACAAAAGTAAACAAGTTAATTTGGGTATAACTATATATAACTGGTACACCTATATTTATTAAAACTAAATTCTCACCATCATTTCCAGCTTACTCTTCATCCTTTGCAGCTTCAACTTCATTCTCCAATTCTGCTTCATCCTTCTCAGCTTTTTCTTGTCCTTCTTCATCATCATCTTCTTGTACTTCGTCAGCATCCTCGTGAATAGTCGTTTTGCAAAGGGAAAGAAGAACTGGCATCCTCGCTCGGTTTATACCAGGATTCATCTTCGTGAATTTCTCCATCACTTCTTTAAGAGTAATCTGATCATCTTCAGGGAGCCACCTTCCGAATAGTCGTTTGTAAACCTAACATCACCCACAGTCTTCTCATAATTCTCGGGATAACAATGCATAGTCATATTTATTTGTATTTCAGACTTACACACAAATAAACACAAGGACAGTTGTATTACTAGTTATTCCCATAGAATACAACCCAATAATCAAACCTATAGATTCCAAATCAAATTAGAAATAGAATGGTGTTCTTACAGATGGAGGATGAGTCGGAGGGGCCTCTGTAATTTATGGAGAGGCTTTTCTACGTCGACTTCAGAGTCTTGGAGAGGTGGGAGCATCTGTTGAAGAAGAATCATGCCTCCTCTCCGTTGTTTCAGCTTCAGGAGGCTCTCCAGAAGTCTCTCCTCTCTCTCTCCGTTGTTTCAGCTTCAGGAGGCTCTCCAGAAGTCTCTCCTCTCTTCCTTTTCGATTTGGTGGCCGGATTTTTGGTTGTCACCATTTTAGTTTCTAGGATTTTTTGACAGATTCAATTTGGGGAAGAGTTCTACCTTAAATCTGAAGAAGAAATTGGAAAATAAAAGTTACCGAAGGTTAAAAGTAGGAGATTTAGAAGGAAAATCTTTGAGAAAATGGATTGAGAAGAGAGAAGAGTTGGTTCTGTCGGAGAAGATGATTCTAGGTTTTTTTTTTTTTAACTTTCGTGAATGAGTTTTAACATAAAAAGAAAGTTAAAAATTTTAAAATGCGGGTCAGTTTAATGAATCCAAATAATATCAAGGTTTTTTTGGTAATACAATGACTTCTTCAAGGTTTTTAAGACTTCTTGTAATTTTTGTAATAAAAATAAAAAACAAAGAAAAATTAAAAGGAAGAAGGGGCTTATATGATTATGAGTTAAGACATAAAAGGTTGGGCAATATAGGTGCCCTTTATTTAAACCTGCAATGTGTACTGTGGGATATTAACATGTTTTAGTATCCTTTTAGCTCGATGTGTTCAAAAAAAAAAAAAAAAAAAAACTAAAAAAAAAAAAAAAAAAAAAACTATATACCTTCTTTACAAAATTCATAGTTAATTAATCAAAAAAGAGTTGGAAAAATACACAAACGAAGTCAGTAACATTCGTTACATATCCATTGGCTTATATATACACTTGACAATATAAATACGTTTTTTTTTTCCCTTCATTTCTCCCAACAAAACCCTAAAAATTCGTCTTTTTCGTTCTGCAGTTTCAGTTTCGCGACGACGACAAAGTTACATATCTTCCCATCGATCTCCAACCTTCTTTTTCTTTTTCCCTACAGGTTTAGCTTCTCCGCTCTCTTTATCTTCGATTACCCTCGATTTCCGACGATTCGTTCATCGTCCTTGGGAATTTGAGAATTTCGTTGAATTTCTGGAATCTTCTAGGATATTTCGTTAATTTGTGAAGGAGTCAGAAACGTTGGCTATGTCGGTCGAAGGAGTCAGAAACGTTGGCTATGTCGGTCGATTTAATAATCCGTTTTAAAATTTCTTCCCATTTCACTCGCTTTGGCTCTATCTTTGCAATTCCTAGTTGAATTTTTTCACGAAATTGGGAACCTTTCGAATGCTTTTGTCATCCCTTTTCATTTTTCTGGCCGAAAGCTACAGATTATTTTCGATATAAGCCTTCCTGTTCATTCTCATTCTGAATATACTTTGTTTCTCTGAAATATATGTATCGATTCACAATTTTGTTTGCCTAATTTATAGTTGTGGTTGCTTAATTTATGTGAAAATTTTCTGTTTATTGCTGTTCGTCTTTTATTTATCTCCTTCACAATCTTTTCTATGCTTAAGCAGTTACCCAAGTTTTGTCCTTTTCGATTTGCAGAAAGTGTTCTTATATTTTCTGTTCTTGTAATATTAATAACGTGGTAGAAGGAGCTTGTTCTAGTTCTAATCAAGTCTCATGCTAGCTTCTCGAGTATCAAATTAACTAGTTGCTTATTTCTTAATATATTAGGTGTATTTTTCTTCTTTGCAGAGATGCCTCCAGCAATAAAATCAAAGTCTAAGGATAAAAACACTGGAAAAGAAGCTCAAAGGGCATCGCAAAAGCCCGCACTTTCGGTTAATGGGAATAGCAGCATGGCATCTAGTGCCTATAATCCACATCTAGGAACATTTCAAGTTCTTGATTCAGTCTTGACATCTTCTGTCTCAGGACTACACTATGGTCGTCTCCGAGGTATAGATGAGGCAGATGTCAATGGGATTGAGTCAGATTCTGTTTCCAACAATGGTAGCTGCTCAGGCGAGTCAGAAGATCACAAGGAGAAAACATCTAATTTGCCTTCAAAGCAGGAGGTGATACCAGGTGCAGATAATGACAAGCGAGAAAAAATTCGCCAAAAGAATGAGAGAAAACATCAACGCCAGAAGGAGAGGAGGAATCAGGAGTTGTATGAAAAGTGTAGCACATATCTCATGTCCAGAAAGCTTGAAGCCCTAACACAGAAACTTGTGGCAATGGGAATTTCTCAAGAGCATGCAACAAAGGCATTGATGATAAATGACGGCAAAGTAGAGGAATCTGTTCACTGGTTGTTTGACAGGGGTGAGGAAGAAATTGAGAAGCAAAGCGTTCAGAGTCCTGGAAATTTGAAAATAGATATAACAGAAGAACTAGCTAGGATTACACAAATGGAGCTACAATTTAAGTGCACAAGGCAGGAAATAGAGCGTGCGGTTGTTCAAGCAGAGGGTGATGTGGACAGAGTAGAAGAAGTCATGAAAAGCACAAAGTCTGATGAGTCTCGGATGCAGAAAGGCCAAGAACAAGGAGACTATGGTGATCCCCTTACACCAAGTAATAGTAAATTTATAGTAGGAATAGGTTATCAGAATTCGGATGCAGAAAGGCCAGAGACACAACCTGTTTTGTCACCTGGTGTACAGCCAACAAGAGATGACAAGAACTTTAACTATACAAAACCCTCCACGGCAGAATCCATGCACCAAATGATGGCTCAGCCGATGAAACGACCTGAACTGAATTTAGAGTGGCCAAAACCTCAGCAATCTTTTGCTTTGGCTGATAAAAGGTGGCCAAATACAGGACAGGTTACTTCTGCTTCTTTTACATCGCCATCACCACTTGAACCTTCTGTGAGGGTTGAAGCTCCCTATTTAGGTAGTGGAAATAAATTTAAGAACCCCCAGCAGCAGCAGCAGCAGCAGCAGCAGCAGCAGCCAGCAGCAGCAGCAGCAGCAGCAGCAGCAGCAGCCAGCAAATAGAGAATCAGTCATTATGATGAGGCAGCGGCCACAAGTTGTAAGCACAAATCCCATTCCAACTTCAGGCATAAGCGCACCCCCTACAAGTTGGCAACCTGCAGCTAGCATAGAGATGATGAAGTCAAATGGATTCATACAAACACATAATATCCCTAGTGCGCAAAGCCTTAGTCCAAACATGTCGAATGGGTTCATGCAAGCACATAATGTCTCTAGCTCACGAAGCCTGAGTCCAAACAATCTGAATCCAAATCAAATCTACCAACAACTTCAATATCAAAACCAGAAGCGATTCAGTAACAACCAAGTGGATCCGCATTCTATGGCTAGAGGAAATAGCGGATTATGGAGTAGAAACACTGCATCATCTCCACCCATATCTGCTGCGTCTTCACTCGGATTATTCTCTGCGGTTGGATCAGCCGGAACATCAGGTGCATCCTCACCAGTAAATTGGAATTCTGGCGGTTCAGTGGACTACATGAGCATCGACTGGAGTCTAGATCGAGGCTTATCCCAAAATATTAGAGTCAATGGAGGGTTAACGAGCAGCAGCAACAGCCATGCCTATGATGCTAATATAAACCGGTTCAGTCTAAATGGTTCAATGGGAGGTAGAGCCAACAACAGCGGCAAAGGTGTCTCTCTGGAGAATGCAGGTGTTGGTGTTGTCATGGAAACACAGCAAGCTGCTTCATCGCAGGACTGGACTTCACCATTTGAAGGAAAAGATATCTTTAGCTTGTCTAGACAATATAAATCTCCTTAGGGGAGTTAAAATATGGACAAGAAAATAATAATTAAAAAAAAAAAAAAAAAAAAAAAAAAAAAAAAAAAAAAAAAAAAAAAAAAAAAAAAAAAAAAAACAGAAAATGAATGGTTTCATGCTTGTGTGGTTGCGATACTTTTATTGAATGGTTTCAATACTTTTAATTTACAGCATTTCCTTTGAACACTCTATGAAGCACTATTATATGGTTATTTGTCACATTTCTCAATGGAAATCCATGCTAGATTCAGAGGAAGAGGTGGTAGCAGTTGCAGAAGCAGGTTCTTTGTACCATTCATTAGCCTCACGAGTCATAAAGTTTGCTTCTGTAATATGTTTAGTTCGATTTAGTTCCTTACATGTACAAAATTTAAAAGAGCAGACAGCACTACTTGTAATAATATTAGGCCTGGGCGTTCGGTTTATAAACTCTCAGAAATTTACAAGTCCAATTTGCTTGTTAAATTTTTGATCCAACAGGGAGAACCTAGGGAGCCACTGCAAATGTGGAAAAGATCTCTGTGAGGAAGGGTGAAGCATAAAGATAAGGAAACAACATAATCCTCCAATCAGAGCTTGACAACCTCACACAAGCTAACAGAATGATACCCTCATGCTCCTCGTGTGATTATTTTATCTTTTATGTAGGTCTGGGCGTTCGGTTTATTCGGTTCGGTTTATTCAGTTTTCGGTTTATTCGGAATATAAATAATTTTACCTAGGAAAAATATCGGTTTATTCGGTTCGGTTTATTCGGAACTCAGTTTTTTCGGTTTAGATTTCAGTTTTTTCGGTTCGATTTTCTTGGTTCGATTTTTTTCGGGTTTTTCGGTATTTTCGGTTAATTTCCGAAATAACTAATTCTTTTTCTTCTTCAACATGTCTATTATTTTTGCGCCATATCTTTTTCTTATGGTAAACAAATTTTAAATCCAAAACAAACTATGAGAACAAGAGAGATTAGCAATTACAATGAAAATTGGTGCTTTAGATAAAACGCATGATCATTTTTATTTTACTTTGGGTTGATGTAATAATTTGACCTAACATTGTTTATAATTTGGAAATATATTGGACATATACTTGGAAACCGTTTTTTTTGATGTTTAGTTCGATTTAGTTCCTTACATGTACAAAATTTAAAAGAGCAGACAGCACTACTTGTAATATATTACAAGAGAAGAGCATACATACCAGACAAGAACACGTTCTTGTATTCTTCATCATCGTATATAAATTGCGGAGGATCTGGTGAACCGATACCCACGATTGTGCTTCCACTGTTATGCATTCAACCCACAAAAAAAACTAGCCCAACTCAGTACACTTATAACCTCTTGTTCTAGTAAATAATAGTACCCAAGCTAATGATATTTGATCTTGTAATAGGTTGTTTAGATGCATTTAGGAAGACAAATACAGTAGTAGCATACAGTTTCCACTAGAATGAGCTCCCATGTGGTGAAATTTCTCGATAAACTGACAATAACATAAATAGTAGCAGAAAAGGCATACCTCCCAGACATAAATACAGCATCATATTCCCCACGCCCAGATGCTATTATACGTTGCTTCAAGCGTTTTAGAGATGGAAGAACTGAAAACGCTGGTGGTTCTAGAAAGTAAAAAAAGTGTAGATGTAACTCCTCGTCCAATATTCAATAGTGAATCTTGAAATTTAAATGTGTCTATCTTCTTGGGAAAGGAAAGGTGGTGCAACATATGCATATAGATCATTACCCAAATCATTTACGCAAATGTTTTGAGATACACCATTGCTGGTCACATTCTCTAGTAATGTCAAGGGATCAATGTTGCTGGTCTGATCTAGACGAAGACGCTGAGAAACAAAAACTAAAGCCATGAAATCCTTAAAAGGTTGTAAATATCAAAATATCAATCATCAGCTTCAGTTGATTACTCTGTAAACTTCAGCAGTGGAACATGCTTCTCGGGGTTTTATAAGCACCATGGGAAGATCAAGAGGAAAAGGCGGGGGAAGGTCTTGGACCATCTGCATTAGCCTTTAGATTAGAATTCAGAAAAAATAAAATAAGCTGCATCATGTTCAAAACCCCCAAAATTAATATGGATGTAAGAGACCTGAATTAGAACAAGTGTTTGAAAAGTGGTTGAATGCAAGAAATGGGAGCAAAAGAAAATTTAAGAAAAACATACCTCACCTCTACCGGTACAATAGGCAGCTCCATGTGAGAAGAAGAAAGGAATATCTGACCCAATTTCACTTGACCATTCCTGGAGTTCTTTCTCAGTGACAAGATCTCCATTGAGCTGATTTGCTGCCCAGAGTGCAGTTGCAGCATTACTACTTCCACCACCGAGTCCAGCCCCGGTAGGCACCTTTTTGTCTAAATGAATCTTTAGATATCAAGAGAGAGTATAAGTTCATATCTTGACAATGAAGTGTAGTACAGAAAAACATTGGCGTACAGTGTTTTACCCAAAAGAATCTGTTACTGCCAGTTTTCTTCCTGTAAAGGTTAAGTGCTTTTATAATCTGCACAGTATGAAGTTGCAACAACACAGACCAGAGGATTAGAATATAAAGCCTGACCCAAAAGGCCACAAGGGATTATCCATTAAATAGAAAATACGAAAAATTGTCTAACCAAATTTCTGCCATCAAGAGGGACTCCTTGGACGTTGGTAGACAGGCGATCTTTGGATTTTGATGGTGACAATGAGAATTTAATTGTGTCTCCTAAGCTAATCACCTAATCATATATGCACTGGAGACATCAAGAGCCATGAGAAATGTAGCAAAGCTTGAACTTGTGAGGAAAGAAACATACATGAAACAAAGAGGCTAAATCATGAAACCCATCTTCTCGTTTCCCAGTTATCCTCAAGAAAACATTGATCTACACAATAAATGACATGTCAATGATTCTAAGGGTAAAAGCAATATGAGAGAATGTTGAAGAAAAAGGAAGTATCTTTTTTTGAAAAACCTTGCAAGGTGAGAAGAGCTTAAGCCTAGACAAAGGAGCTTCTTTGTCTACATCATCACCTATCTTATTAAGCCTCTCATCAGGATCAAACACTATCTAACAATGACACATCCACAAAAGTCGGTTCAAAATTGGAGGAAAACAGTAGATATTTGCGAGAACTAACTGATGAATGTGAACACTTCAGGAAAGTAATTGGGGAAAAATTGCAACAAAATTATTCAATTTGAGCGAGAACCCAATTTCGAATGGGAAGTTATCCGGAATAGGGAATGGAGGAGATTCATTACCTCTACTTGCTTTCTGGAAGCTTTCACGCAAAATCTCACAAGGGGTCGAAGAAGTTTCGGAGTAGAAGACGAAGAAGGGAGAGTGGTTTTGAAAGAAAGGGGAGTGAAGTTAAAGGTTGAGATAAATGGAGGAGAAGCCGCCGCCATTGACGTTTCTTCGTACCTGAAATGTTTTTCTTTATCGCATATGTCTTGAAAAACAAAAAAAAAAAAAACAAAGAAGAAGAAAGAATCAGCCAAATAAACCCCATTGACGTTTCTTCGTACCTGAAATGTTTTTCTTTATCGCATATGTCTTGAAAAACAAAAAAAAAAAAAACAAAGAAGAAGAAAGAATCAGCCAAATAAACCAAAGAGATAAACTAATTTGCATTCAAAACAATTCCAAATCTTTATGACATTTTTCATAAGGTTGAGTGGATTTTTATTGAACTATCGATTCAAAGAATTTTGGATTCTTTTATTAATTACCGGTTAATCTATTAATTAAAATAGTAAATTACAAAGAAGTTTTGGAAAACATTCACCTGAACTAAAAAAGAAAAATAAAAAGAACAAGAAAAAAATATTGGAATTATGAATTTGAAAAGGAAAAACTGTCATTTAATACATGAACTTACCGTTTTTCGCATTTTTAAACATTAACTATAGCATCCTCATTTTAATACCTCAATTTTTTGTCAGTTTTCATTTTAAAACCTAAACTTTCAAATTTTTGACGGTTTAACACATCACATTAAAACTGACAAACGGGAAAAAAACGACGTCATTTTAAAACCTAAACTTTCAAATTTTTGACGGTTTAACACATGACTTTAAAACTAACAAACGGAAAAAAAACGACATCAGTTATATTCCGTTAATTAACACATAACTAGTATTCGATCCCGTGACCTCAAACAAGGCTAAAGGAGCATCTAACCATAATGCTACAAACAACACTAGAACAAATGTTATAAACACAAATATATATATATATATATATCTTAAACACATATATAAAAATCTAAATTAAATAAT
>CM071721.1:12060692-12073809 GCA_036630335.1 Physaria fendleri | reverse complement strand
GATGTAATACTCAATCAAAGCATTGAGCTTTCGGTTTAGGTTGTTGTTGTTGCATAGGTCATTGTCTCTTGTATCGACCAGATTTCATCGTTTTGAGATCGATTCTTGTGAAATTTATAGGTAGACAAGGAGAAAGAGTAAATGGGTCACTTGAAGTCGGAGTTTTCAAGCAACCACTTGTCTGGATTGACTTAGAAATGACTGGTAATGTTTAACT
Source organism: Physaria fendleri (assembly GCA_036630335.1). Classification (NCBI taxonomy): domain Eukaryota; kingdom Viridiplantae; phylum Streptophyta; class Magnoliopsida; order Brassicales; family Brassicaceae; genus Physaria; species Physaria fendleri. The sequence continues at coordinate 12,073,592 of CM071721.1, read as the reverse complement.
TGTTCATCATTACCTATAAAAACTCTTCCTTTGCCTCCTAATTACACATTTTTTTGATTCGAAGTTCTGCTATATTAGTCTGTTGTTCAAGATGATCATTTCAATCTCAAGAATGTGTTCTTTGTACTATCCATAGTTATCATCATACAAAAAAAAAACTCTCATTTACCTGTTTCTTCTCATCTATAGAACTCCTTTGGTTGATTATCTGCTTGGCTGCAAAATTTGGTGTTAAAACCAGGATCCACTTTTCTCTTTGATGCTAGTTAAAAGATAAAAATATGTTTTTTTGTGCTTGTTCTCTGCGCACAATCATCTACCTACGATCCATTGTTTGGTTCCCTTGATGATTCTAACAATTTAGAGTTACATCTCAACTTTTGTAATCATCTTTCATATGTTTAAACTGTGATATGATATTTGTCCGTTGAAGGTAGTCATGAATGATTCAGAAATACAACTTGTTTTATTACTTTACAGTTTACACACGTACTTAACTGTTAGAACATAGTAAAGTAATCTAGGTGCTTCAAGTTTTTCTTAGATCGTCCATTTTCTTATTGGTAGTATATTGTGTAGGTCTAAATGTTGAAGTTGACAGGATACTGGAGATTGCATGTATAATCACTGATGGAAGATTAACCAAATCAGTTGAGGTATATATTTCTCTGCTTTACCTTCTCAGGTATTCAATTTATGTATATTTTTATCTGTCAAAGCTTCCTAAACTCAGCACCTACTTTTAGATTAAGTACTTGCTTCTCCACCATAGCCCGAAAGAGTTGTGGATATATATACATGCCTTATCCGGAATTTGTTGCTGAATTAGTTTCTCCACTGTCAGGGTCCAGATTTAGTTATAAATCAAACTAAAGACTGTATGGATAAAATGGGTGACTGGTGTCAAACTCATCATGGAGTTAGTGGTAAGGTTTCTCTCATGTTATTCGTATTACTAGAATTTCTGTATTCCCCTTGGATCTAAAACCTGGAGAATCACTTTAGGGTTGACGGAGAAAGTGCTCCTTAGTACGATAAGTGAAAGGCAAGCTGAGACAGAGGTAAAGAAACATGTTATATTGGACGGAAAAATATTTGTTCATTTGTCTGAAAATCTTAAAGAGCATCTCTACCATTTGCTCTGCAGGTCATTGAATTTGTAAAGAAGCATGTTGGTTCTGAAAACCCACTTTTAGCAGGAAACTCGGTCTATGTGGATTTCCAATTCTTAAAGGTAGCTAGAACTTGGGAAACTCGGTCTATGTGGATTTCCAATTCTTAAAGGTAGCTAGAACTTGAACTTGGATATATATCCCCATTATGTTGCATCTTGATCATAAACCAATCTGCGTATTTTACAGAAGTACATGCCAGATTTGGCTGCTCTTTTTCCTCATGTACTTGTCGATGTCAGTAGCGTCAAGGCTTTATGCTTCCGGTGGTTCCCTAAAGGTAAATGATAAACACTGTACATACAATGCATTTCATCTATGCATTTTGTTTTGATCTGTTTGTGGGTTGAACACAGATAAAAGAAGAGCTCCTGCAAAGAAAAACAATCATAGAGCTATGGATGATATAAGAGAAAGCATCAAGGAGCTTAAGTATTACAAGGAAACAATATTCAAATCAAACCAAGGAAGGAGATGAGTGGAGTTAAGGTCTTGTGATTTGCCTACTTGTTAGTTAGAAGGATCTTGTTTTGGTTTAGGGATATATGTCTACTTGATTACTGTATTTTGAAAATTAAGCTGGTCTTTGTTTGGTCAAGTAGGCGTGGGAGAATTGTTGTAGTTTTGTGCGTAAACAAGAAAAGAAAGATCAACAGTGAGTGGCTTAGCTTGGTGAAGGACAAATTCGTTCTTGTAGATATGGTATCTTCTTAATCTCTTGTGGGTAACTTGTCTATGATAAAATTCAAATTCTGATTTCACCGAATCTGTCCTATTACAGAATTTTCCGTTGCTTTATTTTGACTTCAAAGAAATAATAATTTTCTACATACAAATCCATTGCGTAACAACGTTCTTTTAAATAGCTGAGACACGTAGAAATAGTCATGCGAGATAGACACGTACCTAATAAAAGAAAAAAACAAAAATAAGGACCCTAGATATATGTACTAAGTGCAACAACAGTTTTAGAAAGAATTAAGAAAACATCTATAGAGTAAATACAAGGTAACTTTTACATGAAAGATCTAATAAATACTTTGTCTGCCCCAAGAACCCAAGAAATGAATCGGCCATTAGCTGATTTTCCAGCGAATATATGGGAAGATCCCTCGATAGGTTCAAAGTCGGCTTTGTGTCCTTGGTAGGTTCAAGGCTTCATCCTTCCGGTTGATTTTATTTTCAGTCGGCTTTAGAACTTCGTAATGTCTTTAATCTAAATTTCAAGCTTCTTATTTTCTCAGTATCAGTACTTTTGTCTGTTTTTGTCTTTAGCACTTCTTAATGTCTGTAATCAGTACTTATGGATTCTCAGTATTATATGGAATGGTTTCGTTTTGTTGGAAAAAAAAAAAATATGGGAAGATCCCTCGATCACTTTTTCTGTATTGGACCCGGTAAGTACTTTTTGATATAATAATATGTAGTTCATATATATAATTTTGTTTTCTCTCGTGCCATAGGATAGTGAGAGAAACAAAAAGAAGCTGAGTTCACTAAAGGAAATTGTAAGAGAATTGTTGATAGCTTCAACAAAAGACCCGATAGAGAACATCAAATTCATTGATGCTCTTTGTCGCCTTGGTGTCTCTTACCACTTTGAAGGAGAAATCTTTTCGCAGTTAGAGAAGATCTTTAACTGTCATGGTTTTATGCAGATGATAAGAGACAATGAGTTCGATTTATACACCGTATCTCTTGTCTTCCAAGTTTTCAGACAGTTTGGTTATAAGCTTGATGTCGGTAAGTGAAAAAAAAAAAAGAAATAGTATACAACTATAGAACTGTGATGTCGGTAAGTGAAAAAAAAAAAAGAAATAGTATACAACTATAGAACTGGTAACTCAGTGAAGTAAAACTTTTTATGTATTTAGATGTGTTTAGCAAGTTCAAAGACAAGGATGGAAAGTTCAAGGTGCACCTTGTTGAGGATGTAAAAGGTCTTTTATGTCTTTATGAAGCAGCACAATGGAGCACCCATGGTGAATACATTCTCGATGAAGCTCTTGCTTTCTCTAAGTCTCATTTGGAAGGTCTTACTTATCAAGCCACTCCACATATGTCCATCCGCATTAAAAATGCCCTCAAACATGCATACCCTAGGGGTATCTCAAGGATAGAGACACGCCAATATATCTCATTCTACGAAGAAGATATGCACGATCAAACCTTGCTGGAGTTTGCTAAAATAGATTTCAATGTTCTACAAATGCTGCACCGGGAAGAGCTTTGTCAAGTCTTCAGGTGCCAATTTAAACTAGCAAGTATACATATCTTTTTACAAAAATATTTCTATTGTTGATTCATTTTTTTTAAAGGTGGTACAAAAATCTAGAGCTCGACTTGAAAGTACCATATGCAAGGAACCGGACGGTAGAAAGCAGAGGGAAGGGAGGTCTCGATGCAGCCTTCTCGCCAAACAATCGGTATGACAAGATACTTACATATAAAAGACTTCAAAACCATATGACTAATTAGTAAAGCAAGCCTTTGTTTAGGTGATTGTAACGGCTAAAGCCTATCTTCAAGAGGCAATATGGTTGAGCGAAGACTATGTGGCAACATTGGAGGAGTACAAAGAGAACGGAGTTTATTCATCGGCCTACTTTGCTCTGTTCGTAGGATCCTTTTTAGGAATGATGGATGAAGGAACAGTTGATGTGTTTGAATGGTTAAGCACTTTCCCACCTCTCCTTGTAACTTCTGCACTAATAGGACGTCTTTGTGGTGACATTGCTAGTTGCAAGGTAAATACTAACTCACTTTACGTGGAGGAATATAGATAAAACCATTTATCTTACTGATTATGATGTATCTAATAAAATAAATACAGTTTGAACATAAAAGAAAGCATGTAGGAACAGCCATAGATTGTTATATGAAGCAATATGGAATTTCATGGGAGAAAGCTGAAGAAGAGATCAAAATCATGGCATTGGATTCATGGAAGAGTTTTAATGAAGAATTTTTGAAGAAAGATCACTCTTTTCCTTTCCCTATCATTGGATTCATGGAAGAGTTTTAATGAAGAATTTTTGAAGAAAGATCACTCTTTTCCTTTCCCTATGGTCATGCGGTTTCTAAACGAGTCGAGAGTCGTCGAGGTTTTCTACAAAGACACTGACATATTCACACAACCCGAGTTGATGAAACATCACGTTGTTTCTTTATTCCTTGACAATCTATCTATTTGATGACAACTATAGAACTATGTATGTTGTGTTTTTTGTTCCGCGGTTTTATGTTGTGTGGAATAAGGTTCCTTTCTTCTTTTCTTTTTCTTTTCCATGTACAAGTTGTTTCAGTTTGTAAAGTTGTATAAAAAATAATTAGGTAGTCGAAGTAGACTAAACAATGAAACCTGAAGATTTGGTGTTAAAATTGATTCAGTTCTAAGAGTAGATTACAATGAAATCTGAAGATTTTGGTGTTAAAATCTGTTGCTGAGTTGAGACAAATGAGTGGATTCTTTGTTTATGATTGGATTCTTTGTTTTAGGGTGCATCACAACAAAAGAGCTAGGAACAGTGATGAGATCACTAGGTCAAAATCCAACAGAAGCAGAGCTACAAGATATGATAAACGAAGTAGATGCTGATGGTAATGGAACCATAGACTTCCCTGAGTTTCTAAACCTCATGGCGAAGAAGATGAAGGACACTGATTCAGAGGAAGAGCTAAAAGAAGCATTCAGAGTTTTCGATAAAGACCAAAACGGTTTCATTTCAGCTGCTGAGTTAAGACATGTGATGACTAATCTTGGTGAGAAGTTAACTGATGAATAACTTGATGAAATGATCAAAGAAGCTGATGTTGATGGTGATGGTGATGGTCAGATCAATTATGATGAGTTTGTTAAAGTTATGATGGCAAAGTAAGCAACTTTCTTAGAATTTTGAACATTTCTGATTTTTCTTTCTTCCTAATTTGACTGTTCATTGTTTCCAAAGTTCATGGGATGAACTATGTTGTGACTTTGAGTTATTTATTTGCTTGGAAAATATTTAAAAAAGTAATTTTTGTGATGTACCATTGTAATGGTCCTTTCAGAAGTTTTTCTTTTTGTTCTCATGAGAGAGTCTACTAGGCAAAATACAATCTTTACCTAAAATTTTACACACTAAATGACTAAATTGTAAATCAGAGAACATTCTATGAATTGAGATTTGCAGGATTAGAGGTTCATATGTGTTTGTCGGATATATTTCATTGTTGGGATATATTTCATTGTTGGAAGTGACAAAGGATTGGTGTAGTTGTCTGGTTTAGGGCCACTTCTTAAACTTTAGAAATGTTTAATACAATTAAGACGTCAACTCTTAACTCGGACTAGGTTTTGTCGTTAGTTTGATTTCAGTTTACATGTAAGAGCATAACCATCAGGAGAATCAATATACGCTCAAAAAGTTTTGCTTTGACCTGGTTGTGCCGTTTGTTTTCAACGCAAGAACTATAAAGACAAAAAGGGTCACTTCATAACTTTAACTTGAGGTTTTTTCAAAACAACCACCGAATAGTTAAGGGGCAAAGACATAGATATACAACCCCCGTCAGGCAAATAAGCTTAAAAGACATAGATATCCTAAGGTGAAAGTCAGAAAAGACGATTAATTACTACATACCGAGTTCATTTAACAGAAGTACATGGAGTTAGCGATGTTGTCTCTGAGTTTTGGAAGTGGTGAAACAGAAATTGGTCCTGGAACAATGATGCCGCCATGGCTTGATGATCTCTCGGACTGATCTTCAAACTTCATGAACGTCCGAAATTGAGCAGCTGCTAAATGAGCATACCGAATCGGCGCGACTGCACAAAAAGATTACAAAGCGAGTTACTAAAAGAGCAAATGGAGAGACCGTATAGCAATGGAATAAAGAAACAAGTCGTGGTCATTACCAACAGAAATGGCAGTAGTGCTTCTTTGGTACACATAGGAGAGTGAGTGGACAAGTTCTTGAAGTTCATCATGTGAAAAACCAATATCATCATACAGGACATGGTAGTGAGTTGGACGAGTAGTTCCCTATTTAAGAACATAAAGTTTATAAACAGGTCAGAAAAGCTAATAGCAATAAAGAAATGATGTTTATGAGAGTTGAGATATGATATTTACAATCATTCCAGCATGCGCACAGAGGTAGAAATCATTGTTCTCTGGGTGACATATTTGGTTGTCAATGATTGTTCCTGCGAAATAACCCAAACAACCATGATATTTCAGATCAGGAATGTGTCAAGAAAATATCATAATGGATTGATCAATCACCTGGGGGAACATTCTCAGGAGACTCGGTCTGGAAAAATTTGGTGTGATGATTCTTTTGAGCCACCAACAAGAGGAATTTTGGGTTCCAGTTCTCATCCAAGAACTTGCAAGCCTGAGGGACAAAGAGATGCAATTAAGTACTAAGCAGAAACTTAAATCTTTGACTACTTTAACTACCTCTATGATCTGTTCGAGTTCAATATTCAGAACATGATTGAATTGAGATTCACCAACACCATCCCTAGAAGCATTAAAACAACCAGCATAAGAACATAAAGAATGATTAAAAAAAAAGAAGAGACATGATCTCTCTGATGCAAGAAAGTAACTACCTGAAAATTATGATGTGCTCTGGCTTTCTCCTATTTGAGCTGGTGTAGAAATCTACCAGCAACTCCCTGCAATCAATAAACAAAGTTACAAGACTTGATGCAATGCAAGACTCAAAAACTAGTGCAAGTGTAAGTGCACACTTGATGATGCCATCGTCTGCAATTCCGTTTTTCTTGAAAAGGGATTCGATCATAGCTTTCGAAGGCTGTGACCGAACAGATGCTCTATATTTGGAGACTAGTGGCCACTCTCTCGAACCCACCACCTGAGTTAACCGTAGCATAAGATACAACTAAAGATCAGTCTTGAAGATTTAGCCAAATACAAAGGCCTATACCAACGCAAACAATATACAAAAAATAGTAGAGAGTAAACATATTACAGCAGCAATGGACGGTCCAGGAGATCCATGTGAAACACCCATCCCAAGGATAATAGTTGAAACCTTGGAAATCACTGTAAAGGTAGGTGTTCCTTCTACGCTTAACATTGAGTTCAGACCACCAAGCTGTAGTTATATGCTATCAGAAATTGCACACAAGAAGCAAGTAAACAATTTACAAAAGAGAACAAGAAACAAGAGTCACCTTCGCATTAATCTTCAGAAGTAAGTTTGTAAGATACTGATCATTAGGTTGCCGCGTTGGAGCCATGCATTGAGTAACAATGCCAAATTCAGTTAAGTTTTTCTTCTTCCATGGGCCTGATGAGGAACTTAAATTTTTTATATCCAAGGAAACTTTTATTAAATAAAATTAAAAGATGCTTAAAGACCGGATTTAAGTTATATCTAACCATAGAGATTGATCTTTTTGTCGGGGAGCAGACATAGTATGAATTGTGGAACACTTGAGAGTCCAGACTGCATGTCCTTAAACATGGTTTCAACACGAATAAGAGGAGGAGAACCGCTAAATTGATTACTCTCATCAAACACTTCATATGGAGGAGCAATTTCCTGAGAAAAAAAACAAAAAAAACAAAATGAAGCAGTTAGCATCTATAACATTTGAATATCACAAAATGAATACTTACAATTCCTTTTGATCCTCCAATTCTTATCAGGTCATCCACAACCTGACGTAAACTGCAACACGCAGAGAAATTGACAACAATCCATCTTTCAATTCTCGTGGGCTCCACGAATTGCTGGACAACAAAGGTAATCAGACAATGTGAACAAGTAACATACAAAGAGAGGCAGAGAGAGAGAGCACCTTGTTGTTGAAATTCCAACGACCATTTCTTGGAGAAGCTTCAGATCCAAGTCCCATTTTCAGCTGTTAGTCAAAGAAAAGAAGTGAAATTTAAACTGTATGCAAAAGGTTTAAAGAACTTTATCAAGCCATAAGTAAAAGCAATTGTAACACACCTTTGGAGCTGGCAGAACACGGCCCTCCACTTGAGTAAAGTTGGAACTTATCGAAATGCCACAGGAACGCAGGAGTGGCACATCACCATAGTTACTATCTTTCAGAGCCTGAAAACATTAAACCAAAGATACAAAAACTCCAGTTCTCTGATGCAACAGAACAATTATGAAGCAGTCAGGATATATTACCTTGGACAGAACATTCATCTTCTCTAGCGGTTTCTGCTTAGATTTCTCGACGAGGGCAGATCTTTGGAAAGTGTTCAGGGCTTTTGTGTACCTCTGAAGCGGAATCAGTGAGTCGACGAGGGCAGATCTTTGGAAAGTGTTCAGGGCTTTTGTGTACCTCTGAAGCGGAATCAGTGAGCAGAGCTGTAAAAAGTCCATACAAACTTCAAGAACAAATTAAACCATGAGAGAGTTAAAGAGTAACAAAGACAAACTTCAAGAGGAATGTAAGTGGGTCGCTTTGGCTTCCCAACATTGATGCATGGCAGATCCGCAGAATATTGCAAATCAATATGCCTTGTTTCACGGAAGTAGTCAGCAACTGTCACTTCAACAGAATCAAACTTTTCATTATCATTTGGGTTCCTTTTCTTCAGTTCAAACCTAGACAATGTAACAAGCAAAAGTCAGAGAACCATTTATCTTTGAAAGGGATCACAAAGTCGGAAAACTAAACAAAAACAAATGCATCCCACTGCAAAGTCAAATTGGGTGAATATCTCACGTTTGTTGGCTGCAAGGCTTATCACTCATGCCAGTAATCCTATATTCTTGGTTTGAGGGGCTGACCTTAATCCTTAGATTCTTGAGGGTTTGTTTAACCTGTTGAAAACAAAGCGTTTCAAGCGAAGCAAAATGGTACAGAACGTGTTCAGACCTCCAAATAGCCACACATCATAAAAAGTAGATTACCTCAGACCAGTCTACTGAAAATGGATCCTCCTTATTTTGGTTAGCAATTATGAATTCAAGCACCGGACCAGGCTTGATAATCGTGGTAGTTGCAACATCTGGCATAAGAACAAAATGTAGACTATTAAACACTAAATCATTTGGTATAAAAGATAGCACCAATACCAACATTTTACAAATACAAGTGAAATTATGTACCCATATTAAGTGACATTCCACCCTGTGTTGTTCTGAAACTCGAATGAAAACCACGACAACTCAGTATGTTATCACCAACTTCTTCACAGTTACAAGGATCATTGTAGAAAAAAGACTGTCGGACAAGCAAGCATTGTCTGCAAGTTTATACAAAAGTTGTTAGAAAGACAAAACATATAAGGAATCAATACACTTGTCACTTACTGTCTAGCTGCATGTTGGCATAAAATGATGCCTAGAACTCTTATTGCTTCTTGAGAGTTATCAGATTCCTGTCCACGCATTGCATTAGCAAGAGCTTGTAGAGGAATTTTGGCAACATAGCTGATCTCTACTCTAAAGTTATTGGACTGGTTAGGCCTACGCAGCCTTTTCCTGTCACTATTACTTGGACTTTCATTCCCAGTGAGGCTTTGATTGCCATTAGTCCTATTCATAAAATTCTAAATCAAAATCAAAACTAAAACACACGAACAATGTGATGTCTTATAGTCATATCATGTCTTACCTTGCAACAGATACTTCCTCAAGCACCACTATAAAATACATCCTGTTACTAGGCAAAGCTCCATATGTAAACAGTGTCATCTCACCGTCGTAAGCAAACTGTTTACCATCTAGATCAGAATAGTACGTCTCATGAACCTTGTCAAGGATTTTTCTTCCAAGCCCCTTTGCTTCAACGGGACGACCATCATCATAGAATATAGCCACCTGTACAAACCCACAAATAATTCCATTAATTGGACATCACTTAAAACCCAATAACAAAATAAGTAATCATAACAATATAAAAAAGCATACACACTATAATTGAAGAATTAACCTATCCTTCTGGCTTGATTGCTTTAGTTGACTTGATACCAGTTTCAAAAACTTACACTGTAGTGGAAGAAATGGTCCTGAAGATTAGCAACATCGACTTTGAAATGATTAGTCAACAATGGAATCTTTTGGCCTTTTGTTCCAAAGCCTTTTCGAGCCATAGGTACTCGCAATCTATTAAGCGCATTATGTAACTCCCTTCCATTAGGATTGTGACCTATCAGAAAGTAACGATTAATTTCGTCAATGTGCCCATTAATCTTGCTGTCGAGTATCAGGGACACCAGCAACTCCATCACTTCCTTCTCTGGTACATTCAGTTTCAATGATATGAAAGGTATCCCTATCTTTTTGTATGGCTTTATCAGCTTCAGCAACATTTGTTCTCTTACTTTCTTTAGTAGATTTTCCATATAGTTTCTGATGAATGGATCATCCATTATCGTGTCAGGTAAATCTATATTCCAAAACAAGTTACCATTTGAGATACAATGTGTACAAAAAGAACCCGATAATATGTCAGTTACTACCTTTATTATTATCTCACACTCTATAAACTCTTCTCGTTGATATGCTGCTATCAAATTTGTCATTGTGAAGATCTCAGGATCATTTTCGTACCTGCAGAGAGACAACTACGTATCAGCTAAGAACCAAAACAACTGGTTTACAAATATTTAGGGAAAAGACTTACGGCTTCGCCTCTTGGCCAGCAAATGGGTTCACTTCAGACTCCATCAGCATATTCGCCAAAACAAGATATCTTTGCAAAGACATAAGAAAGAAATCAAAGATCAATTACTCTTACCATGTTTGGACCATCATGATACAAAAGCAAGACACAGGACAAGAGAAGAGATGAGATACTGTAAAGAATAAGGAGATGAGAGGATAACAGGAAACTTACTTCAGGCACTGTATACGTCTTTGGTTACCAGCTTCATCATAATTTTTAAACGCTTCAAAGAAGTCTGTGGCCGCTTCTGCCCACTGATGTTCTGCCATGTGCATTTTGCCACCACACTCGCGAATTACACCCATGATCCTAGGATGAGGTATAGCTGATTTAATGGCTAGTGCTTTCTGGTATAGTTCCTACATACATTCAAGAGTTTGATATATCTCAGTCATAAAATCCAAAGGAAAGTATATTGCAGATGGTGTTTACCTTAAGCTTTTCGTTGTCCTTCGTTTCAGTGTAAATCTGAATTTCAATTGCATACACCTCAAGAAGCTGACTTCCTTTCTTCTGATCATATGTTCCATCTTCCTTTTGACATGATTTGTGGAGTTCCTCCAGAATCTGGCTAACAATAAGTAGCTGTTATTGTACATACCAAGATCACTAAGCCTAATCATCTTCAATCAAAAGATTTGACTAACTTAAGTTATACCTTACTCATACGGCTGTATCCGCATATGTCAAACAATATATTGCAGAGCTTTATATTCGTCTTGAACCAGAGTCTCTGCAAAAGAAACCATTTTTTTTTTTGCCTCTCGGACCCAACCATAAGCATATAGAAGACTAAAAAAATGGTTTACAGACCTCATTCTGAACCTCTTCAAGAGCTTTCAAGGTAGTCTCATAAAAATCTTGCAGCAGGCTAGTGTTCTGGCTAGCAGATCCAGAGATGAAATCCATGATATTGTTTATACATTTTTCGCTGTAATCCCGGGTCACTGCTGAATTAATATATGTAAGCATCTCTCGATATGTATCCATCATTTCTTTGTATTTACCTAAACGGTAATAAATCTTCACTATCTGCTTAAGAGCTTTGAAACCCCTGATAAGAAACAGGCCATTGTCTTGTTTAACTAGTAGATCAACAAAACTCCAAATATATAATTCACACATATTACACAAAGAAAAACAGTAAAGCCAATGATTCTAAGTAACACTAGTGTTTTGTAAGATAGTAAAGCAGCCCAAACGAAAGCCTGTTGAAGTGCCTAATTCCTTGAAATTTAGGGGCCTTGAGAACAAAGGCATGAAAAAAACCCGGAAAATCATGCAGGTAAGATCATAGTTAGAGGAAAAGGTTCAAACCTGAATACACTAACAGCATAAATAAACACTAATCTGGAATCACTACCAGCAACTAAACAAGCTGTATGACATGTTTCAAGTACAAACAACCAAAAAATTAGTAGTCACTGCAAAAAATCCAGCAATAAAGGGAAACTTGAGGGGACTAACCACTCAGCCTTGTCTGGTTCCATCCTAACAATCTCAGCCAACCCAACCAAAAAATTAGTAGTCACTGCAAAAAATCCAGCAATAAAGGGAAACTTGAGGGGACTAACCACTCAGCCTTGTCTGGTTCCATCCTAACAATCTCAGCAAACCCAGAAAGTGCACTTTCAGGTTCAGTCTCAACCATGCCTTAAATAAATAAAAAATTTCATTTAGCCAAGAATTTACAATCCCAAGACAAGTTTATGGATGCAAATCATAAAGGCACACAAAAACAAAAATAGAACCTTTGGAGTTATAATACTGGTTCAGAACGTCAACATCGTGGTCCTCCTGGTTCTCATCGGAGTAATCGTAACCATAATCCTCCTCCATATCAGCATCTACAAAGTTAGAAACTCACATCAATGCTGAATAAACCCTTAATCAAGGAAAATAACCTAACATTTCTAGACTAGTAAATTGAGAACTCTGAAAACCCTAACGAAGCAAAACCAAGACCTGAAGCCATAGTGATCCGGTGAAGAAGAACACCTACACGAACTGGAGAAAGAGGAAGAGAGAGACGTAGTGGAGTGAGTAGCTTCTATCTCTTTTTCTATTTATATATAT
>CM071721.1:12022424-12039893 GCA_036630335.1 Physaria fendleri | reverse complement strand
CAGCAAACAGTAAATGGGACACCGGAGGACTTTGTCTAGAGATTTTTAAGCCGGATATCAATTTTGACCTTTCTGCTCTTTTGAGATTACTTATTAGAGCCTCCGTACAGAGAATAAATAAATAAGGCGAAAGGGGGTCACCTTGTCGTAAACCTTGTTTTGGTATTATATTCCCATTTGGGCACCCATTAATCAATACTTTGTATGAAACCGACTGTACACATTGCATAACCCAAGAGACCCAAACTTCAGAAAACCCTAGTTTTCGAAGTACACCCGTAACAAAAGGCCATTCCATCCTATCATACGCCTTACTCATATCAGTTTTTATGGCCAAAAACTTCCCCTTGCATGACTTATTAGTTCTTAAGGCATGAAACATTTCCTGAGCAATTAATATATTATCTGAAATTATTCTTCCCGAAACAAAGGCCGATTGCGTTTCCGAAATTATCTTTGGTAGAAAAACCTTTAGTCGCTGGCAGAGAATCTTCGAGATGATTATCTTTGGTAGAAAAACCTTTAGTCGCTGGCAGAGAATCTTCGAGATGATTTTATATCCGACATTACAGAGACTGATTGGCCTAAAATCCACCATAGAAGTTGGTTTATCTTTTTTAGGGATTAGACAAATATTTGTCATATTCAGGGAGACTGATTGGCCTAAAATCCACCATAGAAGTTGGTTTATCTTTTTTAGGGATTAGACAAATATTTGTCATATTCAGGCGCCTATCAAACGTACCGTCTTTGAAAAAATCGTCAACCAACTGGACCAGATCTTTTTTTATGATATTCCAAGATTCTTGGAAAAATAAAGCTGTCATCCCATCTGGTCCCGGTGCCTTCCCCGGGTTCATCATGAATAATGCTTTCCTAACCTCTTTCTCTGTTATCGGTGCGACCAGAGCTGTATTCATAGAATCAGTAACTAAAAGCGGCACATCCTGTAGAAATTCCTCTAGGTCCATGCAGGACAACGACGTGAAAAGGTCCTTAAAGTAGTCAACCGCCACCATTTTAATGTCCTTCTCCTCTGTAACCCAATTATTAGATTTATCATACAACCCTGTAATACGATTACGGTTAGATTTATCATACAACCCTGTAATACGATTACGGGCTCTTCTTTGTTTTGTTTGTGCATGAAAAAACTTGGTATTAGAGTCCCTCTTCTTTGTTTTGTTTGTGCATGAAAAAATTTAGTATTAGAGTCCCCTTCTCGTAACCATGTATTCTGACTTTTTTGTTTCCAAAACAACTCCTCCTCCCGATACGCCTGCTTTAACTTTTCAGTAACTTCCCATAATTCCGTCTCTGTTCTTGTGTCATCATTTTGTAACTCCTCCAAAGATTGTTGTAATTCAGTTATTTTCTTACCGTCGTTTATATATGTATTTTTCCGCGATACCGAAATCTCATGGCGGCAGTTTTTTATCTTATCTACCAAGGTACTAGGCTCTCCCGTATGTTGTGCATGAAAAAATTTAGTATTAGAGTCCCCTTCTCGTAACCATGTATTCTGACTTTTTTGTTTCCAAAACAACTCCTCCTCCCGATACGCCTGCTTTAACTTTTCAGTAACTTCCCATAATTCCGTCTCTGTTCTTGTGTCATCATTTTGTAACTCCTCCAAAGATTGTTGTAATTCAGTTATTTTCTTACCGTCGTTTATATATGTATTTTTCCGCGATACCGAAATCTCATGGCGGCAGTTTTTTATCTTATCTACCAAGGTACTAGGCTCTCCCGTATGTATCCGCTCCTATCCCTTAACAATTGCATCTTTCAGACCATCTTTACCAATCCAGCGTTGGTCAAATCGAAAATGTTTACGACGAGATGGAACTTTATTAATTAAAGAAGTAGCACAAACTGGTCTATGATCCGATCCTATCATAGCCAGATATTCTACAGAGGATAAGGGAAAAGCCTCATGGCATTCTGCATTAGCCATAGCTCGATCTAGTTTGCATCGAATAACACCATTACTCCGTCTTCCTCTCCAAGAAAGGGTATTACCTAAACATGGAAACTCCAATAATCCACAATGACGAATCATGTAGGCGCTCGTTCTTAAATAAAATTGATACCGTCTGGGTATTATTATAGAAAAGTGCAAGTCCTCCGCTTAACCCATTAGGTTCCACGGTCACTAACTGTTCATAACCCAAATGCATTTTATACCTCCTACAAAATCGATGTTTTGTTTTGTCTCTGCTAAAAACAGGAACTCCGGACGATGTTTTCTCCTTAATTCCCTCAAATAACTTATCGACCAACTTTTACCCAATGCCTTGACAATTCCAACTAAGAATTTTCATTTTTATAAATGTATATATATGTTCCAAAATTGTGGTTCTCCCATTAACGTGTACCCAGCCTTTAAAGTATGCTCCCAATACATTAAAAATAACCATAACTTAAACGAAATAAAAACCAACAAAACTTGAAGAGAAGGTATTTTATTCATAACATCAAGATTATGTGAGACTCTCACCAAGCAAAACCAAATAAAACATCGAGATAACCCGAAAAACAAAGTAAAATAATAAGGATAACCAAAGACAACCTTCTCCAATAAAAATTCCAGATCACTATCCATTCATACTAGACGTGTTTTCATCTTGGGACACCATTTTAGCCTTAGTTTGTCCCCCCTGCTTCCCCTGATATAAACCATCTCCAAATTTTAGTATATTGCGTGATGTCGACTTTTTACGCGGGGTGAGAAGTTTCTGGATCGTCCGCCTCTTAAAGTTAACCGTCGAAGGCACCGAATTATTCTTGAACAGAACCCTTTTAGCCTTGTTTTGGACCTGATTCCCTACGGTCTTAGTATTCCCTTGGTCAATGTTGGCCTCCACATTACTTTTGTCCACACTAATCTCCTCATCACCCAACGTCTCCTCCATAGTCTCCTCACCAATTATATCCCCATCTTCCTCTAAATCCAAGTCCAAATCGTCCAAGTCTATGTTCCCTAGATCAATATCACAATATTTCCCAAGAGATCATCACCTTCCATAAATTCAAGACCGTTTGCATTAGCATCATCACCCTCTTGCATCTGCAAATTCACCTTGTCCGCAGCATCCTTCACCTCGTTTGTGATCGCCCCATTTGTTTGTGACCGGTTTTCTTGTTCTTTAACACCCACCTTACTAGTATCTTCACCTACATTCCGTGCAACTTCCTTAAATACCTTATTTTGACCATTACCCAGCCCATTATCTCGCCTCTTCCAACTCTGCGAGTTCCCATTAGCTTTTGATGAAGTACCAGATTGACGAACCGCTCCTTTGTAACTCAAAAACTTTGCTTCCTCTTTCCCTCTATCTCTTTGGTCATCTCGTCTAGGACCCGTTTCCCTCTGCACCAATGGACAATTATTTCTGTCATGGCATAAACTAAAACATACCTTGCAATAGCCAAACAACCTCTCATACTGTAAGGTAACATCCGCCTCCACACCATCATGAAATTCAAGAACTGTCTCGAACACAAGATTCTTGAAGCCGTCTATAATAACTTGCACACGACCTCCTTGAACATCAATCTACTCATACTCCTCATTAATCCCGAGAGCACTACCTACACTCTTTAGCGGAACCTCATCCTGATATTGGAGTGGAATACCAATTACGCGAACCCAAAAATTTATGGTATAGGGATAGTTCCTCTCTGTCGAGGGAGTCCACTTCACCAATGATAGCATCCAATAGTCGAAGTGGTATGGCTCCATTTTCTGAACCTCAACAATATCCTCTTCATTCTCAAACTGGAATCGAAATTTACCCATCCCCATATTCGTACCAGTAACTCGATCCTCCATCTTCCATATACGCGGTAACATATACAACAAATTCTTCACGTCCTGTTGCTCCGGATTCATGCACTGTCCAATCATTGTCCTGTTGTAACCTTTTACCAGATCCGAATTATCAAACTTAGGGACCTTGATTCTCAGCTTAGAACCACCTGCGCCATTATTCTGCAAAAGAGAACTCTGGGCAATTCTGGACTCCATGTCAACCTGTCCATCAACAAAGAACCGCAAGTTTAGAACATCTGTTGTAACCTTTTACCAGATCCGAATTATCAAACTTAGGGACCTTGATTCTCAGCTTAGAACCACCTGCGCCATTATTCTGCAAAAGAGAACTCTGGGCAATTCTGGACTCCATGTCAACCTGTCCATCAACAAAGAACCGCAAGTTTAGAACATAGGAACAACTCGACAAAACCCAATTCATGTGACAAACACTATAATAAAAATTCAAAAAACAGAGCCGCTCGAGACCAATTTTAAAACATAAGCTAGACATTATAACCATACACAACCAGAATAATAGAAACATGAACTACTTCAACCTCAAAACCTCACAGACATTGAAAAGACAACGAGTAATTGTTGCAATATAGGGAAAACCAGTACAAGAGATAATACCCTGAAGAACTTCAAACAGATGTAAGGTCTTCTTAACACAGAACAGACACAAATTCAAATTGAAAGTAAATAAAAGAGAACTAGTTAACAAAACTGCACTAGAAAATAAGCACACCAACTTAACAAACTGTATGATCCGTGAATTCAAAACTATGACAAACCAATAACCAAGCCAAGTAAAAGGAGCCGTGAATGAAAATAATTGGAAAAATTTGTAAAAAAGACCGAACCAAAAATATTTGTTACCCCTTGACTTTTCCAACAGCTTCAGAGACTGCTTAAAGAAGAGAACCCAGAGAGGAAAAAGCTGAAAAGAAATGTGCGTTGTAAAGGAATGCATTATCCGTCTGAATTTATAGGGACCCCGTATATCAAAATCCATAGCACTAATTAGCACATCTCCGAGAACCAAATCATCGGCTGAGGATCTGTCAAGAATAACAAAATCTGGTGATTCTCCGCAACATAATAGGAAACAAATCGAGTCCCCCTTCAATGCAATTTGTAACCAATATAATTCTGAAATAGCCGAATTAAAAGCATGAATTAAGCCAAAGAGATTATCAATAACAGACAAATCAAAAAGCCGAATTAAAAGCATGAATTAAGCCAAAGAGATTATCAATAACAGACAAATCAAAAAACCCAACTAAAGGAAATTGAAGATAAAACATCTCGGGATTGAAAAGTGAATCCCCAAAACTCACGCTTATGTATCAAAACTTCATAAGTACATAAAAGATCAATCATCACCTTCCCAAATTGGAATCGTAAAAAGATTTTCCGAATCTTAGAGTAAGATAGATAAGAGAATACACCGCATATCCTTAAAAAAGAGAGATCTGGAGAGCTAATCAACAAATCCTGGATAACATCACAGATTCGATAATCCCGATTGAGGGTCATATAAAATCCATCCGTATCTGACTCAAACCCTTTGTAAAAACCGACAACCACAAACCGAAATTGACCAGCTGAAACACATCGAAAAACAACAGAGGAAGAGGAGAAGAGAGGTAGAAGAAAGGGAGAGGGAAGAATTAAGCCCCGCCACCGAAGGAAGTGACGGAGGAGACTCACCTGGGAATGGCTATCGACGACTCTCATGAGAGAGCATCACAATACGAAAGGGAACTGTTATGATAAATCATGTTGTAACCTCCATTCATTTGGCTTAATGACACAAAATTAATTCTAGATTAATGTTACGAGCAATTAAAGGGTTAAGGAGAAATTAATAGTTGACTCCGCACAAAAATCGTTTTGTTTTTTTTATATAATATTGGTATCATCTTTGTATTTTAATTATGTTTTTATTATCATCATTTACAATTGTTCAGTTTTTTTTATATAATATTGGTATCATCTTTGTATTTTAATTATGTTTTTATTATCATCATTTACAATTGTTCAGTTTTGTCTTGTTGTAGAAATCATGCTCTTACAAGCTTAACCCTTTGATTTTCGTTATTATACTAACGAAAAACNATCCGAAAACATGTTTTGTCTTTATATAGATTGGAACCTTGTAAAATAAAAAATTGAATTAGAAATCAAGAAAAAAAATAAAGTGAATGAGAAGAAAAAAGTGAAAGCATGATTTGGTGCTTTTGCGTCTGAAAATTTTGACCGCTCGGCACGCCTGAAGTGGACGGTTGAGTGAAGAGAGAAATAATGAGCGTACGTTAGCATATCGATACGTGGCTTCTGTAGTACTTTTGTTGGGAACTACACGGCGCCGTTTCTACGCTTCACAGTTCACATTCTTACCTTGTAGCTGCTACGGTGCTACCTCTCTTGCCAAGTGTAAACAAAAAAAACTTGAGATTTTCCTATTATCCCACAAAAATAATTTCATAGTAATATTTTTACTTAGTCCCATTGTATTCCCATTTTCTTAAATCATCACAAACAAATACATTCCCATATTCGTGTACCATAATATAATAATGGTCTATGGGGGTGTCAAAAGAAATTGGATTGGTTTTTCAAAGACCATCTTTTCTAAGTGATTGACCATATGGCATAAGAAGATCATGATACATATTAAGGTTGCAATAAGATATGGAAATCAAAGCAAATGTTTATAGAAATAAAATCCACGTCATATTCCAAAATTGTGAAAATTCTATTTGATTCTTTCGCCAAGTAACCCACTCCAACTATCATATCATGCCATCTTCGTGATTACCTTCTTCTTAACCGTTCAAATTCTATTTTCTCGTTCCATTTTTTCCTATTTAATTCAACTTTTTTTGAGTCATGTTACATCGAATAAATATCACAATTAAATGTTTAGGAGTAGAATTTTTGTTGATGTCATTTAATTTAATAGCTTTGGAGTTTGGGTTGTCTAATTAAGTGCCTACCTGCTAAAGTGCACCATAAATAAGCTCGTTTATTAATAAACGAAATAAAAAAAAATGTTTTAATTACCAAACAGATAGTAAAAGGTTAAATTGTCTTTTAACGAACATGAAACGGAGTTGTGCAATGATACCCAATTCTAGAGGACACGTGATGTTCATCGAGATCGCTTCTTAACGGCATGTGAAAAAAACAATAACGATAATACTATTAATAACTGCAGTAGAATATAAAATCACTGTGGATAGGAGTAACTATGACGCATGTTTTCTGACACTTGAATGTTTAAAGCTGCAAAACTGTTTTTCATTTTCACAGAAATGGTTATCTACAATGTTGCAATTGTTTATTTTACATGAGAGTTTTACATCCTATAGCACATTGGACTCTTGAAATTATATCTAATAGCACACTCAACAATTGTTTTGGAAACAAAAAAAAAAAATCATATGTAAATAAAAAAAAATTTGTGCTAGTCAATGTAATTTTTTTAGATATGTGCTATTTAGTGTAATTCTTTTTTTTTCTTTTTTTTTTTAACGCTTAACAAATTTTATTAACTAGCATCTCGAGTTAACGAGTTTGAGATGATACAAGGGACAGAATTGAACAATACATAAGTTAAATGTTCTGGTATACTAGAATGCACTAATTGATGAGCAGCTTCATTTCCTTTACGTTGTACCCATTGAAATTTTTCTTCCTCAAATTGATCTTTCCAAAAGATTGCTTCCCGGACCCAGTTCTGAACAACAGAGTTGGTTGTAGTACCATTTAATAATTTTGGGATAAGGCTATTATCCCCTTCAAAGATGATGTGATTGTAACCTTTATCTTTAATTTAATAATTTTGGGATAAGGCTATTATCCCCTTCAAAGATGATGTGATTGTAACCTTTATCTTTATAATCCTTTATAGCATAGATTAAAGCGGCTAATTCCCCAGCCAATGCATTTGGTAACGTTTGAGCTCTAACCTTCCCTCCAAATATGAAGTGACCATTGCAGTCCCTCATTATCCAAGCTGCACCGGTACGAACATTAGGCTTCCAACTAGTATCATAGTTACATTTCCACCATGATTGTGGTGGTCGTACCCAGTAACTACCATTAAAATTTGTCTGTGACATCGATTCCGATGTTCCACCTATACGAGTCCCCCTTCCAACTAGTATCATAGTTACATTTCCACCATGATTGTGGTGGTCGTACCCAGTAACTACCATTAAAATTTGTCTGTGACATCGATTCCGATGTTCCACCTATACGAGTCCCCGTCTGTCTAACAAAACTTACAGACCTCCATTCATATGCATCGTCTTTCGCTAATCTGACTGTTGTTTTCCACTCTATTTGTCGTTGCTGGAAAAGTAGCACATTCCGAGCTTTCCAAAGGCGCCAAAGAATCGAAATTGGGTGGTGAAGAAAACCATTAAATCGAGTATCATTGTTATATCGAATTAATAGTTTAAGCTTCTCTTGGAATTCTGTTATCTCTGTTAAATTCTGATAAAAGGGAATTTCTGAAGCTCTCCATACCAATTGTGCATAAGGACAATCAAAGAAGATATGTTGTGGTGTTTCCATGTTATGTTGACATCTAAGACAAGGTGAGGATTGTGTTATGTGCCGGTGAATAAGTGTTTCGCCAACTGGTAAAATTTGGGTGCTAATCTTCCATAAGAAGAGAGAGATAAGACGTATGAGAGTACACACAAACCACGAAGGTTCGCAGGCTTCTGCGTTTGGGTGCCACAAAACAGAAGATAGTGCGGTTTTATCTTCGGATCCCTGATTGCATGAAACCGTCAAACTACGGGCAATTAAAGGTTAAGGAGAAATTAACAGTTGACTCCGCACAAAAATTGTTTTATTTCTATTTAATATTTGTATCATCTTTTATTTTAATTCTGTTTTTATATTCATCACTTGCAATTATTCAGTTTTGTCTTGTTGTAGAAATCTTGCTCCTACATTTTTGCCATTTACAAAAATATTAATAAGTATTACCTATATTTTCTGAAGGCTATCAATGTCAATGCATACATGATCAAACTTAAAATATTTAAGAGGAAGAAATAGTTTTTAAAAAATTCAATTAAAAGGTTTGATTTGAAGTAATGGAAAATTGTAAATTAGGTTAAGTTATGTTTTCATGAAAGAAAAAAAAAGGTTAAGTTATGTTTTTATTTTGTTACAAAAAGGTTGATTTTTTTTATTTTGTTTTAATATTCCCTTACTATGCAAATTGAGGGACCACTGAGAAAGTAGTGAGAATCTCAATACAGAAAAGAATTAGAAACAATGATTACATGCACAAGCACGAGTCCATAAATTTCCTTATCCTATACTTTATTATATACACATTTGTGTGTAAAATGATGTAGCGGGTCTCAATTCAAAACAAAGAAACTGATCTATATAAGTATCATTTAATAGTTTTTCTTTTTTAGGTGGTAAAAGAACATTGAAGACAAGAAAATTAAGAAAAAAGTCAAAAGTTGAAAAAGTATAGTAAAGACCAATGAGAAAATATATATACAAATATTATTTGGCGCCCAAAAACAATAAATGGTCGTGTCACGTGATGTAATTAGCTATTTAGCTAGGACCAGAACAAATCTTTAAATGTTTCCAAATCTCTGGGTCCCACTTTCAGATGTGCGACTTTCTTTAGTTTACTGTGTTCTACATCTTTGTATTTTTCTAGAAAAAAAAAAAGTAAAATTTTTTATTTAATTAATTTCCTCACTCTATAAATCTTCACAGATCCATTAATACCCACTTCACCCTAGCTACCTAATTTTCTTCACACCAAAAGTTTGACATTTGTGTTTGTTTCAAACCAAGAGATGAAAGAAAGTAGCCGGAAACAAGGAGCAGCCCCATGTGCGGCGTGTAAGCTTTTGCGGCGACGGTGTGCTCAAGATTGTGTTTTTTCTCCTTATTTTCCGGCCGATGAACCTCAGAAATTTGCTAATGTTCATCGAGTTTTCGGTGCTAGCAACGTCAACAAGATGCTTCAGGTTTCTTCTTCTTCTTCTTCTTCTTTTTCCCTAAATATTGGTATCATCTTTGTATTTTAATTCTGTTTTTATATTCATCACTTGCAATTATTCAGTTTTGCATTGTTGTATCATGCTCCTACAATTACAACGACAACGGCCGATCCATACCTTAGAACGGTGGTGTCGATTAGATTTTAGCTTTCGAGGCCTCGGAATCCGTGTCCGGTGGTGGTAAAGTCTCAGTGCCTCTCTAAGGTTTCACGATCACTGCTCCGATCTCTTGATGTTTCTACTTTACTATCCATATTGTTGTCGTGGTGCTCCTTCACATGGGGTGGTGATGGATTTTTACTCCGTTTGGGGGCTGTGATCATTTTTCGCGGCATCAAGACGACTTTTATTATTGAGTACCAGTCGTTTAAACGAAGTAAATGGTGGTGAACAACGCTAAGTAAACATCCAAGCAACTAGAGTTGGGTTCACGCTGGGGGAATCTCTAAAGATGGTAAAGTGAAAGTTGTCAGTGTTGGAGGGACGTAAGATCAAGGCGTTGGTGGCATTTATCGGATCCGGCGAAGCTTATTAACGACAGTCAGGGAATCGTGTTGTAAGTGATGGTGGCTCTGTTCTAGTCTCCAAAGTTCTCCTCTGTGCAGTCCTCAAAGCTCTGACTGTTTTGGGTTAGTGTTTTGATTTCTTGCCGATTGTGTGTGTCGACAAGTTATCGGCTTTCAATTTCTTCAAGCTGTCAAGGCTAGAGCTGAAGATCTCTATCTAATAATGTCACCGGTCATGGTTACGACGGTGTGGCCTTTTCTTTAGACATATTTTGGAGATTAGGATTTTGTTGACGGTAGTATGTACGTATAATACCGATTAAGATTACAGAGATAAATCAGATAATGGGCCTAGACTCGTTCAAGTTTTGTGTAATCAAGTTGTAATATTTCTGGCCCGTGGGTCATTTCTTATAATATAGTTAGATGATTAAAAAAAACTGAAAGTAAAACTGACCGAAATCCTTTTGATATCAATACACGGTAAATGCCGCTTGACTATCTGAATGTCCAGTATTAAACAAAACAATACGATATAGGAATATATACATCACTTTGACCAAAAAAAAAAAAAAAAGGAATTTTTTTTTTTTTTCCCATTAATATTTAATTTAAAAAAAAAAAAAAAAAGGAATTTTTTTTTTTTTTCCCATTAATATTTAATTTATAATTAGTTTACATAGGATTTAGGACAATAACAGAGTATTAGCAAATGACAATAACAGAAATCTTTAGCTCCATTTTATCACCTAGGGTAGACATTGAGCTCGAGCTTGCGATGCGAGGAGATCTGCCGAATTGTTTTCTGGTCTTGGGATGAATTTGAAACTCAAAGGCGGTCTTGCTTGATTCGCTAAGCTACAAATATCTTCGATAAGAGGTAAGGTTGAGATGTTTCCCACCGAGTTAGCTATGGCTTTTTGGGGGTTCTTTGCCATGAATTGCAAGGATTTGTTGATGATTCCTATAATTTTCTTCGCATCGGATAGGATAATGGTTCCAGGTTTTCCTAGAGCTCGGATTTTAGTACATGCTTCTAAGATTGCTTGGATTTTTGCATCTTCAGCTGTGGCAGTAGCCGAGAAGGCTCCAGATCCAGTCATCGTATTTGTGTTATCCTGGTGGTGATATATCCAAGCGATTCCTATAGGAGAAGAAGCATTAGTCCAGGAAGCATCAACAAAGCAAGCGATTCCTATAGGAGAAGAAGCATTAGTCCAGGAAGCATCAACAAAGCAGTAATTCATACCATAGTCTTGATTGGTGTCGGTAATGTGTTGATGGGCCTGTGGGTTGTGGAAAGAAGGGGGGTCTGGTGGTCTTCCCTGGGACATCCATAGGTAATAGTTTTGTGTTGCTTCTTGTATGATATCTGGTATATTTGGTCTGATCTGTGCAAAGTGGGTATTGTTCCGGGCCTTCCATAGTTGCCATCCTAAGAAAGCAGATATGGGAGTGTGTCCTTTTGTGTTATGCTTCCATAGGTGATTCAGGAAGTCAATTGTGGAAAGGTGTCTTGTACTGAGAGCCTCCGGATTTAGATAGTTCCATGCTTCTTTGGATACTTTGCAGTGGAACATTAGGTGATCAATCGTTTCTGCATGTTCGTGACATAGTTTACAAGTGTTATCCACAGGGATCTTCCTTTGATGCATATTACTTAGAGTGGGAAGCCCGTTATGAATCACTTTCCACCAGAAAGTCTTTATTTTGGGGGGAAGGGAGAATGCCCATAGCTTGTTGCACAATGTTTTGGCTAATGATGTTGCGGATGGTGATGAAGTGGAGAATGCCCATAGCTTGTTGCACAATGTTTTGGCTAATGATGTTGCGGATGGTGATGAAGTGTGGTTCCTAACTTGTTGATGGAAGAGGAGGTTGTAGCCTGATTTGACGGTGTATTGCTCATTTGGGGTAAAAGGCCAGTGGATTTTATCTGCCCTTGAAAGGGTACTTGGCTTAACATGGAGGATATGTTGGACATCCTCTGGGTGAGTTGCCTCCCTGACTTTTTGAATATCCCAGGTTTTGGTGTATGGTACCATTAGTTGGTTATGATTGGATAGCAGTGTTTTGAAAAGCAGGGAAGAGGGCCTAGGTGGTCTTGGGGGCTTTGTTTGGAGCCAACTATCTTCCCAGATGGTCATGGTATTTCCTGGTCCAATTTGTCTTCCAATATTTTGCTTGATGAGGTCAACTCCTTGGAAGATGCTTCGCCATCCAAAACTCGCATTATTTTTAACTGCAGCCTCAAAAAGGGAAGTGTTCTTGAAATATTTGGCTTTGAATATCCTGGATAGTAGCAGGTCAGGTTGAGAGATGATTCGCCATGTTTGTTTTGCTACTAGTGCCTTGTTGAATAGTTTCAGATTTTGGAAGCCAATACCAGTAGCATGCTTTGGGGCTGCAATTGTTGACCATTTGATCCATGGCACTGGTTTCTTCTCCTTTGTTGTTTCCCACCAGAACTTCCATATACATTTTTCCATGTCTTTAATGAGGTTTTGTGGCAGTATGAAGCATTGCATTGCGTAGGATGGTAGAGCATGAATGATGGATTTGATTAAGGTTTCCTTTCCTGCCTGGTTTAAGAGCTTATTTTCCCATCCTTTTAGCCTTTGCGAGATTCTGTCTAAGAGATATTTGAACCCTGACCCAAAGTTTTTCCCAGAGAACTCCGGCAAGCCTAAATAGAAGCCAATGGTGCGGTTGTGCTGAATATCCAGCGCAGAAGCCAATAGATGTCTTTGAATTAGGTCCAGGTTTCTTTTTGTGGTCATTTTTGACTTTGTGTAGTTTATAGCCTGGCCTGAAATTTCTGCGTAGGTTTGGAGAATTTGCTTTAGATTTGTGGCTTCTTTTAGAGTGGCTTTGCATAGGACCAATGAGTCGTCAGCAAACAGCAGATGAGTGAGTGGGGGAGCAGATCGAGCCACTTTAAAGCCTGTTAACTGTCTGTTTAAAGTGGCTTGTTGGAGGAGGGATGAGAGGCCTTCTGTGCATAGTAGATACAGATAAGGGGATAGGGGATCGCCTTGCCGTATTCCACAAGATGGTCTTATAGTGTTATTAGGCCTTCCATTAACCAGGATAGAGTATGTCACAGTGGTTACGCACATCATGATCCATTTGATCCATACTTCCGAGAACCCCATTTTTTGCATCAGATATTGTAAAAACGCCTAGTTTACCTTATCGAAGGCTTTAGTTATATCCAGTTTGAGTGCCAAGTGAGCTTCTTTCCTTTTCCTGGTTTTTAGAGAGTGAAGGAGTTCATGAGCGACGAGGACGTTATCCGTAATAGATCTCCCTGGTAAGAAGGCTGATTGTTGTGGAGAGATGATATGGGGTAGGAGTGTTTTAAGTCGGTTGGCTAAGACCTTTGACATTATTCTGTAGAGCACGTTGCAGAGGCTGATAGGCCTGAATTGGGTTGGGTTAGTAGGAGGGTAGGTTTTGGGGATTAGGCATAGGAAAGTATGGTTTAGTTTTTCATCTAGAGGGTAGGTTTTGGGGATTAGGCATAGGAAAGTATGGTTTAGTTTTTCATCTATGATGCCTGATGATAGAGTTTGCTGAATGAAGTTGTGAACTGCGGGTCCAACAATATTCCATTGCTTTTGGTAAAAACCTGGGGTGTAGCCATCCGGTCCTGGTGCTTTGTCTGGGTGTAATTGAAAAGTGGCTTCCTTTACTTCCTTTAGTGTGATTGGGGTGGTGAGGAAAAGGTTTTGTTGATCCGAGACACATCGCTTGATTTGAGGTATTGGATCCTGGATGGGGCTGAATTGGCTATTAAAGAGATTTGTAAAGTGTTTTTCCAAACATGTTTGCAGCTCCTTAGGATCAGTCAGTGGTACTCCATCATTTTCCTTAAGCATTATAATCCTGTTTTTGACTCTCCTTTTCCTCATTCTTGCTTGGAAAAACTTAGAGTTACGATCTCCATGTTTTAGCCACAATGTTCTGCTCTTTGTTCTCCATTTTTCCTCTTCCAATTTGGTAAAATATTGTAGGGCTTGCTTGACCTGATTTATGTTGTGCAGATTTAGTGGTAGCTGGGAGTAAAGTTTTTTCAGATGCTTCTGAAGGGAGTCTATCCACTTCGCAGAGTTTGGGACAGTTGATCGTTGCCAGGCTTCTATTTTGTGTTGTAGCGTATCCAGGGCTTGTGGTAGTTGCTGGATTTCTTCCTCTTTTAGCTGGTTCCATGTATTCTCAAAGAAAGGCTTGAAGGTATTTAGGTTGGACCAGGCATTATGAAATCTGAATAGCTTGCTATGTTGGTGATCTGCTCTCTCCGTATTGATCATTATGGGTCTGTGGTCTGAGCCTCGCCATTTCTGTGGTCTGAGCCTCGCCATTCTAGATTGGTGACTAGAGCATTTTGATGTAGTGTGAGCCAAGCTGTATTGGCATATGCTTTGTCGAGGAATGATTGAACCTGGTGTGTGTGTCTTGTGCCATGCCATGTGAACCTATGCCCCTGTGTGTTGAGCTGCTTTAGGCCTAATGCATTTAGCATATCTTTGAAGGGTTTGCAGCTTTGATGGGTTCTTGGAGGGCCTCCCCATTTATGTGAAGGATGTGTTATATCATTGAAGTCTCCACAAAACAGAAAAGGTTGTTGATATATATCATTGTTGCTGGCCTCATTTGTTAGGAATCTCCAAAGTTCCTTCCTTGGTCGGGGTGTTGGAGGACCGTACACATATGCTATATAGTAAGAGTAACTTAAAATAGACACATTCATTAAAGATAAGTTGGTAGTTGGGGTTGATACAAAAGAGAGGGTAATGTTCTTTCTCAAACTGATACATAGACCACCACTAAGACCTGACGGATTGACTATAAAACATTATTCAAAATCCTAGAGACACAGACAGACTCCTAACAAAATCCTCATTATTTTTAGTTTCTATTAAGAAGAGGATTTCCGGCTTATTTCTGTGGCATAGAAGCCTAAGGTAAGGAATTGTCAGCGGGTGCCGGAGCCCCTGACAATTCCAGTGTAGTATCATTTCCTTTGTGGTGGCTTAACGGATGCCACCATCCCGACATCTTGGTCTGCAGTAGTCGAAACTTTTTGGTCTTCAGTAGGTAGGGCAATCTTAGACTTCACCAATCTAGTAGTAGAGCTGGGGGAGGATTCAGGGAGCTTCCTCTTTTTGGGTGGGGTAGTCTTGTTAGGCTTCCCTTCACGGATAGTCATCACTGATCTTCTGCCTCTTCCCGTCCTTCTCTTGTAGTTCCTTTTCGTCAGTCCTTCTGCTTCTATCTCTTCATCAAGCGTCTCCGAGCTGTCTTCTGATTCCGCTGGTGCCTGAGATTTTCCTTTACCTTTGGTGATGTCTCCTTGTAGTAATTTTTCTTTTTGGTTTTCTGTAGGATCCGAGAAGAACCAGAGAGAGGAGTCGTGCTCCATAGTGAGGGTGGGCAGTGGGGGAAGATTCAGGACAGGGAAATCATATTCTGTGAGGGGTGGCTCAGTAGCTTCAGGTTTTGTCTGTGTGTTTGCATCCTTTGCTCCCTTGTCTTCTTGGACCTCCTTTCCTGGGTTTGAAAAACCTTTTGTCTTGCGGTTCACCATAGAGGAGCTGGGTGGTTCTTTTAGAATTTTTGCTGGAGGTGAGTTAAGTGGTTTGGTGCCAGTTGTGATCAGTAGCAGCTCATCTTTTTTAGGGATTTGAGGTTGCAGTTGCTCTGCTGCAGTAGATGACTGGGGCGTGGGTAGTATGGGTGGGAGGTTGCTCCTATGTGGGTGGAAGTTTCTGTTTTGAGTTGGCGTTAGAGCCTGGTTTTGGGTTATATCTCCTTGGTTCATGGTGGTGTCGTTCTGTTCTGGAGGGGCTTCTTCTTGATGCAGTTGTGGAGCATCTTCATTCATTGGCTCATGTTGAATAAACATAGGTATGGCAAGGAGATCACACTCAGCTCTTGAATGAAGGATGGATCCGCAAAGGGTACAGTAGTTTCTGAGTTTTTCATAGACATAATGTATAGTAGTGGGCTCAGGATTTGGAGGGAAGGTGAAGTCTTGCACAAACTTCAGCTTATTTTGGATGTTGAAGCGTATAAGGACCAGACAATTTGTTCCGGAGTGCCATTTAGAGTGGCGCTTCTTGGAGTCCACGGACTTGCCAACCTTATCTCCAAGATCCAGGAGAGTGTGGTGCTCTCTGTAGTCCATAGGCACGTTGAGCAATCATACCCATATGCGGATCTCTTCAAGGAACTTTTCTTCAAATCTGCTTGTCTATTGGTCAATTGCTAGGAACCAACCCCTGTAGCTCCATGGTTCCTTGGCCAGCACGTCTTGCATTCCATGGTTCCTTGGCCAGCACGTCTTGCATTCGAATTTCATTTGGGAAGGACACAAGGATTGTGCCATCATCTTGGATTGTAGCATCACCTCTGTTCCTAAGCTTCCACATGTCATAAAGGGTGTCTCTGAGCTGATGTGCGTTTTGGGAGTGATGAAGTCTTCGGACGACTAAGCTGCTCTGAGCCTGTGGAAGGCAAAAGTCTGGGCTTGGCGGGATATCATGGTGGGAGGGTCTTCAGCTCCCAAGGTCATTTGAGAAATAGCGACTGTAAATTGATCATCCATGATGTTTGGGTTTTTGCTATTTGGAGGTTTTTTAGATCTAAAGCTTTTGTGTGAGAAGGTGATGAGGTATGGGGTTGGGAGGGTTGTTTTATAGCAGGGGAATAAGGGTTTGTTCGAGATAAGATTTTGGCTATGAATTTGCTCATGTTGTAGGTTAGCTTCAGGTGGAGTTTGCGAGAGAAGTAATTTTGGTTGATTGGTCGTGTGGAGAGGTGCTTGGTGTTGAGAAGAGAGAAATGATCTATCCAAGGATTTCGTAAGGTCGTGTGGAGAGGTGCTTGGTGTTGAGAAGAGAGAAATGATCTATCCAAGGATTTCGTAATGATGAAATTTCCAGGGGGGATGGATGGATGAAGTCGAAGAGACGAGGAGAAGGGAAGACGAGAGAGATTTAGGCATAGTGAGAGGAGAGAGATTAATAAAAAAGGAATATATACATCACTTCAATCTAAAATAAAGGTGTACATAAAAAAGCAC